>JASVEL010007876.1:125000-180000 GCA_032618575.1 Nicotiana noctiflora | reverse complement strand
TACGATTGCTGCAGCGGATTCTTTGGTGGATTATCGTAGTACCCGTAGTCTTTCTGATATTCCTTCTACTTCAAAACCTAAGAAAAGGGTGGAAAAGAAAGGGGAATGGAGGAAAGAAGTCCAACAAGAAGTTGTGGAAAAGGGCAAGAATGTGGCTGATGGAAATGCTAGAAATAAAGGTGTCGCAAACAAAAAAAGCAATGGTTGCTAGACGTGCGGTGGATCTCATCTTGCCAAACATTGTCCAAATCGGGAGCGGGTTAATGCTTTGCTTGCTACGTAGAAGAAAAGGGATGGAGAACGGCAGGAAATTGTTGCTGCCTTGGTGAATCCTTTGCAATTGGTGAATGTTATCTCGTTGGTTAATGCTACAAGTAGCGAGAGTAACCCTCATCCTTTGCTGATGCACATCGAAATGAAAATTGGGGAAAAGGGTGTGATAGCTATGGTGGATACTGGCTCTACGCACTCCTTTGTTTCGTCCAGTTAGGTGCATAAGTATGGTTTGAGTGTATCAAAGTGTCCCTCTTACATGAAAACAGTGAGTGCTAAAGCGCAAGCCATTGTGGGTATGGCTTACGCCGTTCCAATGTCTTGCGGGAATTGGAAAGGGAAGGTAAATCTGATGGTGATCCAATTAGAGGAGTTTGAGATCATCCTTGGAATTTACTTTCTGCGGAAGCATCGTTTCGTCCCAATGCCTCACTTGGATGGAGTGATGATCATGAATGAAATTGCTCTTGGTTTTATCAAAGTTGTTCATCCATACGGGAAGGAAGAAACTCAAAGGAAGGCTTCATTAATCTCTGCCATGATGGTAGAATAAGGGTTGAAAAATGGAGAAGATACTTTCCTTGCTGTGATGGTCGAGGTGAAACCTGATGTCAAAGTGGAAGTGTCGGACTGTGGCGCTAAAATTTTGAGCGACTTTGCTGATCGGATGCCCCCAGAATTGCTGAAAAATCTGCCACCATGGAGGGCGATTGATCATAGAATTGAGTTGATGCCTGGTGCGGTGCCCCCTGCTCAACCACCTTATCGGATGGTGCTAAGGGAATTAGATGAGTTGCGGAAACAACTGAACGACCTGCTTGATGCGGGTTTGATTTAGCCATCTAAAGCTCTATTTGGTGCACTTGTTCTCTTTCAAAAGAAGTAGGATAGAACGCTGCAGATGTGTGTTGACTATCGGGCGTTAAATAAGGTGACCGTGAAGAATAAATATATGGTTCCGTTGGTGCAGGACTTGATGGACAATTTGAGTAAAGCTTGCTGGTTCACAAAGCTTGATTTAAGGTTGGGTTATTGGCAGGTGTGTATTGCAGAAGATGATGAGTCTAAAACCACGTGTGTTACGAGGTATGGCTCATATGAATTCCTTGTTATTCCATTTGGGCTAACAAATGCTCCTGCTACCTTTTGTAACTTGATGAATGATGTGTTGTACGCGTTTCTGGATTATTTTGTCGTTGTCTACTTAGACGACATAGTTATATATAGTCGGACCCTTGATGAACATATATCACACTTGATCAATATGTTGTCTCGTTTGAGGGAGTACAAATTATATGTGAAGATGGAGAAGTGTGAGTTTGCTAAACAGGAGATTAAATTTCTGGGTCACTTTGTGAGCCAAAACCAAGTGTGGATGGACCCGAGTAAGGTACAGGTCATTGTAGAGTGGCAGGTGCCTAAAGCTGTGAAAGAGTTGAGGTCTTTCCTCGGGTTGGCAAATTACTACAGGAAATTCATAGCTGGTTGCTCAAAGAAAGCTGCTTCTTTGACAGATTTGTTGAAGAAGAATGTTAGATGGGAGTGGACAGAAAAATGCAATGCTGCATTTGAGTTGCTGAAAGAAGCCATTGCATCGGAACCTATCTTGCGGCTTCCTGATTTTGATTTGCCCTTTGAAGTACATACTGATGCATCAGACAAAGCTGTGGGAGGTGTGTTGGTTCAGAAAGGTCATCCTGTTGCCTTTGAAAGCAGGAAACTGAATGAAGCGGAGCAAAGGTATTCGGCTCACGAGAAGGAAATGGTTGCTGTTATTCATTGTCTGCAGATTTGGCGTGTTTATTTTCTCAGAACAAAGTTTGTTGTAAGGACGGACAATGTGGCTAATACTTTCTTCAAATATCATAAGAAATTGAGTCCAAAGCAGGCACGTTGGCAGGAATTCTTTGCGGAGTATGACTTTGTGTGGGAGCACAAGCCGGGAAAGCAAAACCAAGTGTGGATGCCTTGAGTCGGAAAGAGGTCTTTGCTGTTGTTTATTCAATTACACGACTTGAATTAGATTTTCTTGATAAGATCAAGTCAGCTACTGTAAATGATTCATTGTACATCAAAATAATGAATCTTGTGTAGGAATGTACTGTGAGACGGTACTGGATCGAGGACGATCTTATCCATTTCAAATGGGGGAGAATCGTTGTACCGCATAGTGACAGACTGCATCGTGAGTTGCTGAAAGAGACACATGATACACTTTGGGCTGGTCATACGGGCATTGAGAGGATGATGGCGTTATTGTCGCGATATTATTTCTTGCTAAAGATGGAACAAGATGTGGAAGCTTATGTGAAAATCTGTCTTGTTTGTCAGCTCGATAAAACTGAACGGAAGAAGGAAGCAGGGCAGCTGTAACCTTTGCCAATTCCTGAAGAAACATGGCAATCCGTTTCAATGGATTTTATCAGCGGGTTTCCTAAAGTCAATGGTCTATCTTCACTCATGGTGGTAGTCGATAGGTTTTCTAAGTATGCTATTTTCATTGATGCACCAACAGAATGTCCATCTCAAACTGCTGCAGAATGGTTTTTCAAAAATGTGGTAAAACATTTCGGTATGCCATAGGATGTTATTAGCGATCGGGATGCAAGGTTCACAGGCAGGTTTTGGACTCACTTGTTCAACTTTCTGGGCACAAATTTGAAGTTCTCAATGGCGAACCATCCCCGGACTGATGGCCAAACCGAACGAATCAATCATCTGCTGGATGAGTACTTGAGACATTTTGTGATGGCGAGTCAAACAAATTGGGCTGATCTATTAGATTGTGCACAAATGTCTTAAAACTTGCACAAGTCTTCATCTACGGAGAAGAGTCCATTCGAGATCGTGTTAGGAAAGCAGCCAAGGCTACCAACGAAGATGGTGAAACAAAAGACTGATGGAAAGTGTCCTGCAACATATCGTTATTGATTTGACAGGCAAATGATGATGGATGAAGTTGCGGATAGTATGAAAGAGGCTTAGAAACACACGAAGAAATATGTGAATCAAAACAGGCGACCGTTAGAGTTCAAAGTGGGCGACAAGGTGTTACTGAAACTTACGCCTCAAATTTGGAAAAAGATAGACACGAGGGTAAGGCATAGAGCATTGGTTTCAAGATACGATGGTCCATTCAAAGTGATTGAGAAGGTATGCGAAGTTTCTTATCGGTTGAAGCTGCCAGACAGAATGAAAATTCATCCCACATTCCATGTGAGTTATTTGCGGCCTTATGTGGAAGATCCTGAAGATTCGGACAAGCATAAAATCAAAAATGCTCCTCTTGAAGTGCGTAATCAGATTGAGGACAAGATTGAGAAAATTCTGGACCACCGGGTACTCGGGATGCACAAGAAGAACAGGCAGATGTCACACCTCCTTTTTACGCACGCAGACCCGCGAGGGCGCGAGATATAAAAGGGAGTTTTTCCAATTAAAGGACAACCAAAATGTGATTCATTTATTGAGAGATTGAAGTCGCCACTTGGGAGATTTATGGTGTCCCAAGTCACTGGTTTGAATCCTGAATTGAGGAAAGGTTTGACTCTATTTAATGGTCCGCGAACCAGAAATTCGGATAAGGAATTATGTTAACCCGGGAGAAGGTGTTAGGCATTCCTGAATTCCGTGGTTCTAGCACGGTCGCGTAATTATCATATTTTGGCTTAATTAGCTGATTTTAACAGTTATGAACTTATGTGTCAATTATTACTTCGAACCGCTTTTATCACTTATTATATTAGAAGAGGATTACAACGTCGTGAGAATGCATCTCTAATTTCGTCACATAAATGTGTCCGCAATTTTTGATGCATTCCGACTTTATTGAGATTTGGATTAGGGTCACATAAATGTGTACCCGAGTTTAGGGAGGTAATTTTATTAAGTACGTGCCTAAAGATGCTAGCGCGTTATCAATTTGGGACAGGCCATGAAATTCACTGAACGGCCCATCCTGAAGTCTAAGTATTTTATATATACATATTTACGGGAGTCCCGCAATTTGAGTTTTATTTGGTGGAGCTCGTCTTATTTTTTTTTGAAAAGGGGTTCCTAATGTGACTGCATTTTTTATAATCATTTCATCTCTAAAGTGAAGAAGAAAAATTCTTAATCAATTACATGCTTGGAAAAAAAAGCTCGAATCTCTTATCAACTAACAACTCGAGATCGATACTAATGAAATATCTATGATTTAGCCTTACGTAATGAGGGATTATATTTATATCACATTCTGTAAGCGAATATTACAAAAAAGGTAAAAATGACGAATAGAATATGGGATCTACATTTAATATTATAAAATAGAGTAACGATAACCTAGCTAAATTGAACTTACGTCATTGAAAAAAACTTTTAGAGCTAATTATTTTGAGTTTATGTTTGGAAGCGAATTCAGCCTAACTCGTTGATATCTATTTGACAGTTAATCATACTCAACCTTATCTCGTTCTTATTTTGGATTTAAGTTACGCCTACCGGATTATTATCTTAACCTTGCTATGCCGAGCCAAGCTTCACCTATAGAATATTTAACCGATTTCGTGAGATTATTATCTATTATTTATGCCTAATGCTTACATACAAGTGTTACGCACAAAATTCAAAACCATAAACTACAACTTTTTTATAATCTAGTTTCACGAGTCCACAACTACACTTTTGTAATCCCACCACCCACTTTCGATTATATAAGCGAGATTTAAGAGATACAATCCGTGCAAATGTACTATAGTCCAAAACTGTTCGAGACACCGGCTTAGCTTGACTTAATAGACACACTGACTTCACAAGAAACTGAAAATATCAATTATTTCTGATTTCTTATCCTCTCACCGAAGGAATGTTGAATTAAAACCAATATTGATTATATTGAAACTACAATTAGATAACCATAGGCTTAAGCAGTCCCAAAACAGTCCAGTTAATTACATTCAAATCGTAATTAAACTATGAATATGATATATAGCTAACTAGTACTACACCATCAGTCCAATCAAGTGTGATTTCCAGGAACAAATGAATGAAGAGTCTATTGCATTTCCACTTCAAACTACATCATGTTAAATTTGAGAATGTGTACCTGATTCACGTCCAAGCAACGGTCGTAGTCAATATAACCTGGTCTAATAAGTCCAAGATCGATCCCACAAGGAATTAACCTACCAATCACAACTTTCACAACCCAAGAGTACTTCCAAATTTATTTCCCAAAATTTAGAGTATATTTTTGTATGGATTTCGACTAACTACTACCTTTGCAAGAATTAAAAAGGCTTAAAAGAAAGAATTGAATATTGGGTAAAAATAATATGGAGAAAGACTAAGGTATTGATTTCCCCTATTGATGGAATCCCGTATCGTTATGCTCATACAAATTGTTAATATATTCTATCAATCACGAACACTCTGTGTATCGTAACCCTCTCCCGAGAGCAATTACAATAATTTACTAGTGCACTCTCCAGAGCTACCCTAGCTAGCTTTAATTTGAATAGTTCACTTAAGATTGCACCCAAGACTTCGTTATTCCTAACCCCGTCTTTACGCCTAAAGTTATAGATTCCTCCAATAACCTAGGTGTGGTGTTGTTCAATAATATACCTAAATATGCATTCTTTTCCAAGTTATGCACACTAAATAGGCACCACTAATTGGGACGTCTACCAATTAACTACAACAAAAAATGAAGTTGAACAAATAGAAATCTAGTTCACAATTTGTAATCACATAAACAATAAGTTCATCACCCAATAGGTTCCATTAATACCTTAGAAAAGGATTTAGCTACTCATGCTTAAAGAAACAAGAATAAAAATTGAAATCATAAAGAAATACTTGATATAAAATAAAAGAATGAGTTGAGAGGATTCTCTCTTACTAAATATCTTGCAAAAGTAATGAAAAATACACAACATGCCTCTATTGGGTAAACTAGGAGTTTATATAGAGGTTATAGAGCTAAAAAAAACTAAGTTTGAGTACAATTAGGATTGCTGGTGCAGCACCTTCCGCGGTTCGTTTGCGGCCGCGGACGGACCGCGAACAGTAAACTTCAGAGAGCCTCTTTTTTTGCGGTTCATCTGCGGTCGCGAGTGAACTGCGGATGAACAGTCCGTCTGATTTTTCTCTGATTCTTCAAGCTCTCTTCACTTTAGCTCTTATCTTGGCCTTTTCATCAACATATGAATCCAAAATAGCTCTTTTTAGCATCCAATGTATCACATGTACCTATAACACACAAACAAACACTAATCAAAGCATTTTATCCTCATAAACAACATTAATTCCATAACAAAGTGTGATTATTTAGAGCATAATTATAGTCAAATTCACCTATTATCAATACCCCACACTTAAACCTTTGCTCGTCCTCGAGCAACCTTAATCACACTTTAGGCCAATTTTAAGAATGTCTCCCCCAAAATATGTCACAAAAGCTATTTTTCATGATCAACCTAAGATATGCCAATCTTTACCTAACCGTAAACTCTCATGCCAGCACATTATTACTTACTCTACTTATTACCAAAAACTTGCAAATATACCTTCTTCCTCTTGAACTACATGCCCTCACAAAATTTATGGAGAGAAGTTCCCACACATCAACAATTCAAAACCATGGAACTTATAAATATCGGAAAAATTCACTCACTCTCAACAAAGAACATTCATATGCATACAGACACATCATAGGCTTGCCCCTAGTGTAATACTCCACTAATTGAGTTATTCAATCATAGATCAAGAGGTCTTTAAGGGTTGTAATGTTGGCTACAGGACGGATAGGATACCTTTGGTTATAGTGACCAACCTCCCTAAGCACTTTTCTTTTCCTTTTCACAACTTCCCTTTTAGTTTTCTTCCTTATGTCCCCCATAAACATTCCTTCACCTTTATTTGCTTTTAATCCCCACTTTTCTTTTTTTGGTGTAACTGGCCTTTCTAATTTTCATATATACATTGATATAGCTCTTTTTCTCATTGCTTTGCAACACATTTACCTTATTTTGGCCAGTTCTCTATTTTCTACCATTAATTCTTGATTTTCCCTTTTTCAATTTCCCTTCACCCCACACTTAGACTTTTTCATATTCAATTCAATACAAGTGCTTCTAGGAGGTAAAGTAGAACGATAGAATAATTTGATGAACATTCAGAGGTTATCAAAGAATAGGCTTTAAGATCAAAGGGGTTAACTAAGATATTATGTACGGGTGAATTCATGTCTATTGGTTATAAAGGGTTACACAAAGAAATGCCTCTATTCTTTCTATAACCAAACAACTTCTATTTTGCTTTGCAAACACACAGGGCAAGTTCTAGGCATCATGTACAACATACAATGCAAGTAAAACCTCACACACACATAGCATGCAACTCATTTGGAATCCAGTTCATCTACAAAGTTCTATCGATGTTCAAGCAAGCATTATTGTGCAGTTTAAGGCATATTGAGATTCTACAGTCAAGCTTAGAAGATACATTCTTAAGTTCAATTTAAGCTTTTTGCTAATGTGCATACTCGGGGTTACATGTTACACTTTTTCCTCTAATCCTAAGAAAAGAAAAATCTACCTAACCCGGTTCAAATAAAAACCCTTGGAAAAGAACCGTGGTCAAAAGAAAAACCAAGGGGGAGATGATACACTACTTAGAATAAGAAAATAAAAGAAATAAAAATTCCTACGTGGACTACTTCCCTCAAGAGTACTTATCCTAAATAGTTCGTCATCAGGAAGATTCCTCTACTCATATTTTTGTATTTTTAAAATTTTCTGATTTTTTTGTGTTTTTATTATTTTATATTAACCACTACAACTAATATGTACATCATATACAAGATAAGTCACCCACCCCACACTTAAAAATATGTCATGTCCCCATGACAACAAAAAAAGATAAGGCACAAGAGGGGCGAGAAAACTTACCTGAGACTCACTCGGAGTCGGAGACGGTGGATGGGTCGACGTGACATGCTCGTCCAAGTGCTCTGAGCCATGCCATAAACCTGCTGTCTGACCGAGCTTGCCTCGTAGACATAACATCTAAACGTGTGTGCAAGCCATCAACGGAGGTGCGCAGATCAGCAACCTCCTCCTCCATGGACCTAAGCATAGGTCGGGAGGACTCGTACCTAGACATATTTGCTCCACGGTGAGCATGCCTGGAAGGTCCGACTGAATCAGTGGAGTGCCTGGCCCGAGCAACCGGTACATGGTCGTCCTCCTCATCCAAGTCAATTGGGGTCGTGTCTCGTCCAACCCAGATTTGAGCAGCTCTAAATGGAGCCTTTAGTAGTAGCTCACCATCAGTGGCGGTTACTGGGGTTTGATGGAGGAGACACAGTGTAGTGACAAGAGATGGGTAGTAAAAACCCTTAGCAGTGAGGGATCCCTTCAACACCATTTCATCACTAATTAAGCGGGCAATATCAACATCCCGCTGTGTTACAAAACACCAAGTTAAAAGTGCCCTATTAAAATTGACATCCGTGGTGTGCAAGAGGGAAAGATCTGGTTACATATTATAGAAAACCAGCATTTAGTGGTGTGTGTAAAGCAGTTAGAGTGCAGAGTCTTACTTCTAATCCACACAGGGGTGCCGTCTACACATAAGGCCTCTATTACTATGTCCCATGTGACGCCTGGCCTATCATGGTAATAGTCGACATCACTAGTATGCATTGGCAGTCTAAGTACCTGCCTAATAGTAGGAATATGGGCATTGACATTCTTACCTCTGACGAATACCCTCCTGGCCATCGCGTAAGGAGCATTGGCGTAGAATTCCCGAACAAGCATCTTGTTTACATTAGGAGGTGAGTCAATGCGGAACTCCATTTCGCGTCTGCGAATATCATCATATATTTCAGGCTTCTCCGAGCGGATAGCTATCCGGTCAACTTCAACCTCCTGGAGCCATTTCTTAGCTGCCTTAGTGTGAAATCCATTCTCCGCCTCTTCGCAAGCAAACCTTGACTCATGATAAGTAGGTTGCCTCGAAGAGCTAGCACCATGTCGAGATCTCTTAGAGGCCATGATCCTGCACAAATAAGATAGCCAAAAATTTGCAAACTGTTAGTCATCGGTAGGCTACTCAGACTTCGCCATCCATGGAATATCACAATTGACCATTTTTCGTGCAATCACCTCATAACTCCTATACTTAGTTTCTTATCTAACTATTTTACACATGCCTATTCAAGCACCCCACACTTAATTATTTGGTCACTCTAACATTACCCAATCAACTTAAGCCATCCCCAATAAAATACAACAACAACCAATTCATGAGTTGGGCATTATGTCTCCTAAAACTACATTCATCAATTATTACCAAGGATAATTGCCCAACTTGGCTAACCAACCAACACATATAGTCACAACACTTTTGGGTCTCCAAATTACAAATTTAGCATTATAAACTCAATTGGAGACCCAACAACCCAATCTTTACCAAACTTTCAATCATATCACAAGGTTCCTTAAGAAAAATTCATGGAACATTCAATGTGCAACAAGAAACCAAGTAATATTCATGAACTACCCTAAACTAACATTATCTAATTAAGTCTACAAAATAAACATTCAAGAACTAAAATAAAAACAAAATAAAATAAGAAAAGTAGAGAAACTTACTAGTTAGAGAAATGGAGGAGTATGGTGGAAGAGGGAGATTGATTTGGAGAAGAAAGGGTTGGGAATTTGTAGAGAGAAGGGAGAGGATTTGAGTTAGAGAGAGAGAGATATTGGAGAGGGGGGCGGCTGTTTTGGGGATGTGGGAGTGCGGGTTTTATGTTTTAGGGTTTTAAAGAAGGGGGAGGGAAAAAAATAAAAAAAATCTTTTTATAATCACTGACCGCGGAGCCGACCGCGATTGTTCGCTGTTCGTTCGCGGTCGCGGATGGACCGCGAACAGTCAATGTTCAGAAGGGTCATTTTTTCACAGTTCCTTCGCGACCGTTAATGGACCGCGAACAGAGAAAATTCAGAGAGGTCATTTTTCCGCGGTTTATCCACGGTCACGGATGGACCGCGAACAGTGATCCTCTGAAAATTTTTTTCTCCGCTGGTCAGGAATTATTTTTTATATTAAAATATATACTAACTAAAATGAGAATACTTACAACATGTTCGTGGGTTGCCTCCCACGTAGCGCCTGATTTAACGTCGCGACACAACTCATCTTAGCACATTTTAAGGCTCGCTAGACCTTTGAGGTTCATCCAACCGCAATTCTACCTTGTCCTTGGTGTCATCCAAGCATACATAAGGTTTCAACCGCTGTCCGTTTACCTTGAATGTGCGTGATCCATCCATAGTTTGAATTTCCACGGCTCCTGACTCAAATGCCTCAATTACCTAGAAGGGTCCTGACCACCTTGATTTCAATTTACCTGGGAACAACCGTAATCTTGAATTGTATAATAATACTTTGTCCCCACTTTTGAAGTTCTGCTCAACGATATTTTGATCGTGAATCCGCTTTATTCTCTCTTTATATAGTCTAGTACTTTCAAATGCCAGGTACCGAAATTCTTCTAATTCATGCAACCCAGTCAGCCTTGATTTACCCGCTTCGTCTAAGTTGAGATTCAATTGTTTCAGTGCCCACCATGCTTTGTGCTCTAATTCAACCGGTAGGTGACAAGCTTTCCCAAACACCAATTAGTATGGTGACATGCCAATTGGTGTCTTGAATGCTGTTCTATAAGCCCATAGTGCGTCATCAAGCTTCCTAGACCAGTCGGTCCTTGTGGCATTCACTGTTTAGTCAATACACTCTTTATCTCCCTATTGGAGACCTCAATTTGCCCGCTGGTCTGCGGGTGATACGGAGTGGCTACACGGTGTTTCACATCATATTTGGCCAATAATTTCTCAAACGCCCGGTTGTAAAAGTGTGTGCCCCCGTCACTGATGATAGCCCTTGGAGTCCTGAACCGGGTGAAAATGTTCTTCTTCAAAACCCCCACTACCACCTTAGCATCATTGGTGGGTAATGCTGCAGCTTCCACCCATTTGGACACATAGTCAACTGCAACAAGTATGTACTTATTGCCGTATGAGCTAATAAATGGCCTCATAAAATCTATTCCCCAGACATCGAACACTTCAATTTGCTGGATTGGGTTCATTGGCGTTTCATGACACCTGGAGATGTTCCCGGTGCGTTGACATTCGTTGCAACATTTCACCCACAAGTGTGCATCTTTAAACACCATTGGCCAATAGAAACCGGCCTCAAGTATTTTGGCAGCTGTACGTATTCCTCCAAAGTGACCGCCATATGCTGAAGCGTGACATGCCTGCAAAACAGAAGATTGTTCTATCTCGGGGACGCATCTCCGGATCATGTTATCTAGACATATCCTAAACAAATAGGGTTCATCCCAATAATAAAGCTGGCTTTCACGAAAAAATCTTTACCTCTGGACCGATTACCTTGGATCCTATGAGATAGGACCGGAATTTGTCAAATGCGAACACGACCACAAGCATCTCCTTTTCTGTCACTATGTAGTTTAGCTGTGCTCCACTCAAAGTTCTACTTGCATAGTATATTGGATGCATCAGCTTGTCTTTCCTTTGGCCCATCACTTCCCCATTGCATAGTCACTTGCATCACACATTATCTCAAAAGGTTGCTCCCAGTTGGGGGCAATGATGATGGGTGCTGTGACCAACCTCTTCTTCAGTTCCTCAAAAGCAATCCTGCATTCATCAGAAAAAACAAAAGGGTTATCTTTTTCAAGTAACTTACAGAGAGGGTTTGATATTTTGGAGAAGTCCTTGATGAACCTCCAGTAAAAACCGGCGTGCCCAAGAAAGCTTCTTATGGCCTTGATGGATGTTGGTGGAGGCAACTTTGCAATGACATCAACTTTATCACGGTCTACCTCAATGCCTTTGCTTGAAACCCGGTGCCCCAATACTATATCTTCTTGTACCATAAAATGTCATTTCTCCCAGTTTAGCACTAAGTTTGTTTCCATGCACCGTTTCAGCACTCTTGTCAGATTGGCAAGGCATTCGTCGAATGAATTCCCTACCACCGAGAAATCATCCATGAACACCTCCATAATGTCTTCCACCATATTGGTGAAAATAGCCATCATGCACCCTTGGAATGTGGCAGGTGCATTGCATAGTCCGAATGGCATCCTCCTGAAGGCAAAAATGACATACAGGCATATGAAGGAGGTCTTTTCTCTATCTTCGGGGGGCTATGGAGATTTGATTATACCCCGAGTATCCATCCAGAAAGCAAAAGTGGGACCTCCATGCCAACCTGTCAACCATTTGATCAATGAAGGGAAGTGAGAGGTGATCTTTGCGGGTGGCTAGATTCAACTTCCTGTAGTACATGCATATTCTCCATCCGGTGACGGTTCTAGTTGAAATCAATTCATTTTTCTCATTTTTCACTACCGTCATGCCTCCTTTCTTTGGCACACATTGGACCGGGCTAACCCAGCTGCTGTCTGAGATTTGGAAGATGATTCCCGCGTCTAGCCACTTTATTACCTCTTTTTTCACCACTTCCTTCATATTAGGGTTCAGCCTTCTTTGATGTTCCCTGGAAGGCTTGTGTCCCTCTTCCAGGAGAATTTTATGCATGCAATATGCGGGGCTGATCCCTTTTATGTCTGCCATGGTCCACCCAATGGCTGTCTTGCATTTCTTGAGTACCTGTATAAGCTTTTGGGCCTGCACATCTAACAAACTAGATGAGATAATAACAGGTAAAGTGGAGTTAGGACCTAGAAATTCATACCTGAGATGTGATGGTAATGGTTTAAGCTCAAGCTTTGGTGGCTCTTCTATGTATGGTTTTGCCGGCGGGGTCTGTCTTTTCTCTAAGTGTAGAGGCTCGAACTCAAGCTCTCTCTGCCAAAATCCCTTGCCTTCCAGAGATAGTACCCATTCAGCTAAACTTTCACCATTTACCTCTTCCATGTTCATCAGGCATGCTTGAAGTGGATTTTCAATGGTCAACTCTGCATCATCTGTCTCCACTATCACATCAACCGCATCAATAAGAGAGCAGTTCGCGAACTCACTAGGGTGCCTCATGGATTTTTGCACATTGAAGATGATCTCCTCATCATTCAAACTCATCTTGAGTTTCCCAGTTTCACAATCAATTATAGCTCTCCCGGTGGCTAGGAATGGTCTTCCTAGGATTATGGGAATTTCTTCGTCGACCTTGCAATCAAGAATAACAAAATCGGCGGGAAACACGAACTTCCCAACCTGGATAAGAACATCATCTATAATACCAAATGGACGCTTAACTGTCCTGTCAGCAAGTTGTTAAAAGCATAGAGATGGGCCTGGCTCTCCCAATGCCTAACCTCTTATAAATGACTAAGGGCATGAGATTAATGCTTGCCCCCAAATCACACAAAGCCTTAGTAAAGGCATAATTCCCTATAGTGCATGGGATGGTGAAGCTACCTGGACCAGATAGCTTCTCAGCAATGGGTCTGAAGACCACTGCACTACAAGTCAGGGTAAGTTTTACGGTGGCCAAGTCTTGGAAATCAAATTTCCGCGACATCAAATCTTTCATCATCTTAGCATAACCAGGCATTACTTTTAAAGCTTCAATTAAGGGAATGTTTACCTGGATTTGCTTGAGCATTTCAAAGAACTTTTTGTATTGCTCTTCTTTCTGGTGTTTGGCCAATCTTTGGGGTAATGGTGGTGGAGGCCTCTTCTTCCCACTGACTTGGGACTTTTCTTTTTCTATCACTTTCTCTTCAATCTGCTGCTCTACCTGTTCAGCTACTTTCTCCGTTCCCTGCTTTGCCTCTTTATTTTCAGCAACTGGCTGGACTGTAACTTCTGTCAACCCTGTAGACTCATCCAGCTCAATGGGCAATGGAGTGGGTGTCTCAGCTTGTCTGTCGATTTTCTCACTTTCATTCTCAGCATCAAGATCTCTATCGCTTCTCAGAGTCACTGCCATCATCTGCTTTGGGATATGGTCTTTTGGGTTTGTTTGTGTATTTGCAGGCAATGTCCCTTGATGACGATTGTTAAGTGACATATCAATCTGGCCCATCTGCACTTCCATAATTTTGATCCCTGCGTCTTGTGCATCTATTCTTTCATTGGTTTTGGCATTTGACCCAATTACCTGCTGCATCATAGTTTTCAATTCTGTGAACCCATTGTCATGTCTACCCCCATGCTGTGGTGGAGGTGGATGATATCCCTGCTGCTAATTGCCGAAATTCTGAGGTCTAGGATATGGAGCCATGTTGTGTGGTGGCCTCATACCTGCTGCATTATACTGTAGTTGTGGGGGCCTGTATTGCTGTGGAGCCTGCTGACCCCAACTCAGATTAACTTGTATCTGCCCTCCATAATTTGCTACATACTTCATATCCTCATGCTGATGATGATGTTCTTGGTCTGCAGCCCATGGATTACCTATGGGTTGGCTAATGCAAGAGTGCATAAACCACCATTGGTAGTATCTACAATGTGAACCTGCTGCTTAACCCCTTGATTCTTCCACCTTCTTTGTCAGGATGCTCATTTGTGTCAATAAAATTGCCATGTTCTCCTCTAGAGTGTTGGATGGATCCGGAGGTACAGAGTGTACCACTGGTGTGATAGGAGCATTCCTGGACGTCCACCCGGAATTTTGAGCCATCTTGTCAAGCAATTTTTGGCCCTCTCTCCAAGTCTTGCTCAGAAAAGCCCCACTTGCTGAAGCATCTATAATATTCTTCATACTATTAGAAAGCCCCATGTATAACCTTTGACCCAACATCTACTCCGGAATCTCATAGTGAGGACACATAACAAGCATACCCTTGAATCTACCCCAAGTTTCATGTAATGTCTCCATTGGTTTCTTCTTGAAGCTCACAATCTCATCAATTTGTTGAGCTGTCTTGTTAGGTGGATGAAACTTGTTGTGGAATTGCTTGACTAACTCATCCCAAGTTGCAATGGAGTTTATTGGGAGTGAGTTTAGCTATATCTATGCTGCTCCTGTAACTGAGAACGGAAAAAGTAATAATCTGATGGCTTCCGGAGTTACATTCGGTTGCCTCTATGTCTTGCATATCGAGAGAAAGTTCTTCAGCTGCTGCTGTGGATCTTCAACCTGAGACCAAGATAATAATCCCCTGTTTTGCAACAAGTGTAGCATGTTGTTAGTGATCTGGAAAGACTCAGCTTGAATTGCTGGCACAACGATGGCAGTTGCCAAATTATCCGATGTGGGTTGTGCACAGTGAAACAGTGCACCTTCCTGTGCCTCCTGCGCCTCTTGCATATTTAACCCATCTTGCTGGTTTTGTTCGTTTACGTCACCCATGTGGAAGTCTAATTTGATTGGTTGTTGAGATTGCTGAATTTGTTTGATAGCCTTGTTACGTGCCCGGAAAGTTTTCTCGGGGTCTGAGAGTCCCTCAATTAGTTCTCCAGTCCTTGCAGATTTTCTATGCATACACCTGAGTACCCAATCAACAACCGTCAAAATATTCAATGTAAAGTGTAGAAAGAACCTAACTACACAAGAATTTTGAAGTTCTGTCAATGGCAATTGATAATTCCGTTAATTCCCCGGCAACGGCGCCAAAATTGATTCACGTCCAAGCAACGGTCGTAGTCAATATAAGCTGGTCTAATAAGTCCAAGATCGATCCCACAGGGAATTAACCTACCAATCACAACTTTCACTACCCAAGAGTACTTCCGAATCAAGTTCCCAAAATTTAGAGTATATTTTTGTATGGATTTCGACTAACTACTACCTTTGTAAGAATTAAAAAGGCTTAAAAGAAAGAATTGAATATTGGGTAAAAACAATATGGAGAAAGACTAAGGTATTGATTTCCCATATTGATGTAATCCCTTATCGTTATGCTCACACAAATTGTTAATATATTCTATCAATCATGAACACTATGTGTATCGTTACCCTCTCCCGAGCACAATAATTTACTAGTGCACTCTCCCGAGCTACCCTAGATAGCTTTAATTTTAATAGTTCACTTAAGATTGCACCCAAGACAATTCCTAACCCCGTCTTTACACTTAAAGTTATAGATTCCTCCAATAACCTAGGTGTGGTGTTGTTCAACAATATACCTAAATATGCACTCTTTTCCAAGTTATGCACACTAAATAGGCACCGCTAATTGGGACGTCTACCAATTAACTACAACAAAAACGAAGTTGAACAAATAGAAATCTAGTTCACAATTTGTAATCACATAAATGATAAGTTCATCACCCAATAGGTTCCATCAAAACCTTAGAAAAGGATTTAGCTACTCATGGTTAAAGAAACAAGAATAATAATTGAAATCATAAAGAAATACTTGATATAAAATAAAAGAATGAGTTGAGAGAATTCTATCTTACTAAATATCTTGCAAAAGTAGTGAAAATACACAACATGCCTCTATTGGGCAAACTAGGAGTTTATATAGAGGTTTTAGGGGTAAAAAAACTAAGTTTGAGTAAAATTAGGATCGCTGCTGCGGCGCCTTCCGCGGTTCGTTCGCGGCCGCGGATGGACCGCGAACAGTAAACTTCAGAGAGCCCCTTTTTTTGCGGTTCATCCACGGCTGCGAGTGAACCGCGGATGAACAGTCCGTCTGATATTTCTCTAATTCTTCAAGCTCTCTTCACTTTAGCTCTTCTCTTGGCCTTTTCATAAACATATGACTCCAAAATAGCTATTTTTAGGATCCAATGTATCACATGTACCTATAACACACAAATAAACACTAATCAAAGCATGTTGTCCTCATAAACAACATTAATTCCATATCAAAGTGTGATTATTTAGGGCATAATTATAGTCAAATTCACCTATTATCAATACCTGTATGTGAATAACACAGCAAGAAGGAAAGAGGAAGGTCAGCAACAACCAGTTAACACAGCAATGCAACAGCAGTAGGCCAAACATAAACCAACCAACAAGAACAATCTCTTCTAGAATATACTTTCAAAAACCAACTCAGATTCAATTGGAGAAACACACACCAACAAACAACCACCAGTAGATACGATTGAAGTTTGCAACACAAGAATATCAAAGACCAATTGCAAATAGAACCAGAAGAAATCAGCAGTGAAATAACAATATATTCTGGTTTCTTTTAAAACTCCCTAAGAAGAAAAAGCTTGAAGCTTCAAAGAAGACAGTTGTTTACTTCAAAAAAAAAACCCTCAATCTCAACTTTCAACTTTCAGAATTCCTGAAGTATTAGCTATCCGTATCTGTTTTCTCTATGTGTGTGTTTGTGAGTTAAAATTCTCAGAGTCTATGTATGTTTTTTCAGTCCCTTTTATGTCTGAAGTCTTCCCTTTTCCAGAACCAAAAATAGAACCAGTGGCCCCTTATTTTGTTATTTTAACTACTGTCCAATTCCAACTCTTAAAAGCACTTCCTGAATTAAAAATTCAATCCCCATGTGCACACCCTTATTTCTAGCTCTTAAGAGCACTCAAAACTTATTATAAGCAAAACATTCCCTGTTATTCCCTGATGAAGCCACTATGTATGCCCTTTGTTATTAAATAACAGGTATGGGCAGCCTGAATATTAAATTCGGGCATGCCTGACAGCACATAGTTTCCATTGGTGACAAAGCATTGTTAATTCAAAGCCCTAAATCTATCAGAATTAGTCTTAGCCAGCAATAATATATAATCAAACATATAGTTGATTCAATCATTGAAAAACAAACTAGCTAATGAGTTGAACAAATTGAAAAATGAACGCTCAAACAAAATTGCAAACAAGAATTCCCACGCGAACTGACACCCAAAGAATTAGTAAAGTTTTCATTAGTGATTTAGCATTCATATCCATTTCGTAACGGATTAACAAACGTACAATTGATTTCATAGTTGATAACCGTATACGAACAAACTCTATTTACACTAGGCTGAACCGACGAACTAAGAATCGACAAAAGAAAGAAAAGAAGTAGCAGGGGAACAAGACAAAAATCAAAAGAAAACAAGAAAAGAAAAATGAGAATGGATGTACCTGAATTAATTTAAACAAAAACAAGTTTGAATTTCACGCCTCTCCGATTTTGGTCCATTCGAGCATTATTCGTGTGTTTTGTTTTATAAAAACACAAGAATACCGTCCAAATGGACTTAAGCCATTCACAATAAACCCCCATTTGCTTATTCTGAAATTCTAGGGTTCGAGGCCTAGATTTAAAATTCGAGCAACTGTGGTGATGTACGGGGAAAGATGGAAAGGGATTCGTGAAGAGGAGGGCACGGTGGTTTAGGGGTGTTGTATTCATGGCCAATAACATCAATGCCACCGGCTTTCAGGCGAAGGGGTAAGAGGGCGGCTAGGGTTATGCGAGGTCGTTTGGTCTCTAATGGGAGAGACGAATGAAAGATGAGGGGTGTTTAGATCGGGGGGGGGGGAGGGGCTGGGGTAGAGATTAGGATTATATACCAGGTGTAAGATGAGATCATGGCCATTGGATCTAATGGGATTGACAGCCAGGATTTCTTAACAAAAGACAAACGGAGTCGTCTCAAATAAATGAGACTGGGTCGATCTCATGGGTGAATGGGTAGGGCTAAACCGGAAGCTTCAGGCAGTCGGATGATGATCAAACGAAGGGCTGAGATTCGATATAACCAAATGATGTTGTTGGTTGGTCTCCAAAGACAGGAATGGACTGGGCTAATGGGGAATTTTGGGCCTGTTTGAACGGTCCAGTCCGCATTTTTCCTTCTTTATTTTTGTTTCTTTTTGTTTTAATTCCTAATTAAAGACCAAAAATCCTAGATTAAATAATGATATTAACTTTACAAATTCTAATTAACCCATAATAATGATTACGACACAAAATTAAACACTGATAAAAATCAAACCACACAATTTGGATATTAAATGATAAAAGGAAAATGCATGATACATATTGTGTATATTTTTTCATATTAGTTAAACCACTTTGATTATTCCTAACTGTAAAGCTAAATCTAAAAATTCAATATATATTTTTTGTATTTTTCTATTAATTTAAACAACAAAACACCCACACACGGACTTAAACTATCACAAAATATCGTGAGAAACTCACAAATATGTATACCATAAAATAAGACAACTTTGATTTTGATTTCTTTGGGAGTAATTCGTGTGAGGCAAAAATCATGTGCTCACAGCTGCCCCTCTTTGCGCGGAAACATGAAGAGTTTTTTGTGCAAAGACAAGTGAGCGGATACAAGCGATGTTTGCCCGCTTGAGCACTCCATGTGAAGTATTTTCAAAAGATTTTGACCGAGCCTTTGCTTCGGGAGGCCTCCTACATATCCTGGGCTAAACAGGAATCAAGTCAATGTAGTTTAGGAAGTTTTGGTATATGGGAATACCAAGGGATTGTGGTTCCGCTGTTACTGCTACTGCATGCCGTTACCACTGCTTTACTGATCTCCTTATTACACCGCGCTAAAAGGGAAAAATAAGAAGCTAAGATAGCCTATGGATCATAAGATCTCGTCTAACTTCAACTTATTCATGTCACCTTGCCTTCTTGTCGTCTTGTGATTCTTCCAGTGCTTTCTTTCGAGAACTTTGAGGTGGCTCTGGCTTTTGCTTATTTGACCATCCGTTTTACTCATTTTGCTCAATATGCTGTGGATATAACTTTCTCCGTCAAGTCTTCTATGTTGAGGGGGGTAGACAAAGTTTGAAAGTTGTTCCTCTCCGGGTGTGTCTCATCTTTCTTCTGACTTATGTGCTTGGATTTGTGCTGAGAACTTTGCTATAACCTTCTGCTTTAGAATGGGTTACTGGTTTCAAAACCTGTAACGTGAAGATCTTTTCCGGCAACTGTTGCCCTCTTTCTCACTTCTGAACTTGAATTTGTGTTAGGGATCTTATGATGTGTCCTTCTGCCGTTATGGTGGTCTCTGGTTTCAAGACTTGCGATGTAAAATCTGAAAAATATTCCCCTTGTTGTGCAGGTGGGCGCCTAATTCTAAGACGTGAAAAGTATTCCCTTGTCATACAGGTGGCCCCCTATTTTTCTAAGATATGCAAAGTATTCCCTTGCTATACAGGTGTGTGCCTATTTCTAAGACATGAAAAGTATTCCCTTGTTATACAGGTGGGTGCCTATTTCTAAGACATGAAAAGTATTCCCTTGTTATATAGGTGGGTGCCTATTTCTAAGACATGAAAAGTATTCCCTTGTTATACAGGTGGGCGCCTATTTCTAAGCATGAAAAGTATTCCCTCGTTATACAGGTGGACGCCTAATTTCTAAGATATGAAAATGTATTCCCTTGTTATACAAGAGGGCGCCTAATTCTACTACATGAAAAGTATTCCCATGTTATACATATGGGCACCTAATTCTAAGACATGAAAAGTATTCCCTCATTATACAGGTGGGCGCCTAATTCTAAGACATGAAAAGTATTTCCTTGTTATACAGGTGGGCGCCTATTTACTAAGACATGAAAATTATTCCCTTGTTATACAGGTGGGCGCCTATTATCTAAGATATGAAAAGTATTCCCTCGTTATACAGGTGGGCGCCTATGTTTTATGACATGAAAATTATTCCCTTGTTATACAGGTGGGCGCCTATTTCTAATACATGAAAAGTATTCCCTCGTTATACAGATGGGCACCTAATTTCTAAAATACGAAAATGTATTCCCTTGTTATATAGGTGGGCGCCTATTTTCTAAGACATGAAAAGTATTCCCTTGTTATACAGGTGGGCGCCTAATTGCTAAGACATGAAAATGTATTTGCTTGTTTCCTCGTTCAACCGAGAATTTTTTTTGACAATGACAGAAAATTTTCTGCACTAGTTTGTGTGACTTTCATTATGGTGTATCTCCCTGCCATTTCCAACCTTTATTTTCCTGTAAGACCAAAGAAAATTTTGTTAGTTTTAAAACATGGTGAGTAATTTTGACACTCCTGCCGGGACTGTTTATTTTCTTTTTCTTCTATCTTTCTTGCTATGTGCCTCCCAACTGGTTGAAGATAATTTTACTTGCTGGGGATGATTTCCCTATTGGGGATGGACTTTCCATTCATCCGTTTCCCCCTCTCTTTCTTCAA
The DNA here is from genome assembly GCA_032618575.1 of Nicotiana noctiflora. Taxonomy (NCBI): domain Eukaryota; kingdom Viridiplantae; phylum Streptophyta; class Magnoliopsida; order Solanales; family Solanaceae; genus Nicotiana; species Nicotiana noctiflora. The sequence goes on along the minus strand of JASVEL010007876.1, from coordinate 158,622 downwards.
AACACTCCGGGGAAGTCTTTTCAACTCCAAACCACTCTCTTCACGAGTTATTCTTTCCTTCAATGTCGCAGGGGGCCAAGGTGTTATAGATGCAGATACTGGGATCATTTGCTATGGACGGATTTTCCCTTTCTCCTTCATTTTTCTGTGTGGTCTTGACCATCTTAAAACTTGGTCAGTAATCCATCGGAGTCCTGTTGAGTGTCTTCTTGGAACTTGATTTATAGGTTCTTTAACCATTACTTCTCAACTTTTCTCCATATTCTCCAGTGTAATGTCTTGGCGACTGGTAGTAGACTCTGGAAAACCTTTCTTTTAAATACAAAGAGAACAAATTTCTTGAAAGGTCTTTTAGACAAACAAATGAAAAAGAAAAGAGAAAATATTTCTGAGTAATATGCTGAGAAAAGAAAAACAAAGAACTTATCTGGATGGTATGATTGTTCCCAATGATCATGTCATGCATTCCGAATTAAACGACCCAGTCTATTTGTATCAATCAAACTTTCTGATGGCCTCATTTGCCCAGAGTATAACAGATGTGCAATTCTTTGCCCATGTGGATTCTTTCCGCCAAACTCGTCCTGTCGACTCATAGCGCCCTTCGAGGGGTTTTCAGTAATGAAACTCTCTCATTTCTCTTACCTCCCGTCACCTTAAGGTGCCTGTGAAGGTTTTCACCTTAAGACTCTCTCATTTTAATTCATCTCAGCTTACGTCGCCTTACAGTGCCTATGAAGGTTTTCACCGATAAGACTCTCATTTTATTTTCAGTTGGGGATTGGAGTGCTGCTGATAAGATTTTCACTGTTGGGAATTCTCTCACCTCATGGCCCTTTTCAGTTGAGGATTAGTGTGTTACCATGAGCTCTCTTCTTCTTGTCCTTACACTTATTAAACAATGATTGGGAGGTCTTTTGGAAATAAGATGGGGTTTTGTTTGGGTAAGAAAAAGATCATCGAGAAATTTTAAATAACTTGATGAGTAAAGGAATACAACTCTTGGAACCAAATTTCTTAAAAGGAAACATAATTTCTGCCCCATTTTTCTTGTTTAGGGAATTTTGAATTGCGTGACATTTGTCACGTTGTGACCGAGCCGTGTGGCGCCTACATATCCTTCTTGAGGAATTAGGTCAAACGTAGTTCTCTATTTGCTTTTCTTGTGTTTTTCTTATCATCATTTTTCATTCATATTTTTTTCTTCTTTTATCTTTAATGACTCCAAGATAGGCGTATGAAACAAAATAATTAAGGCTCAAAAGGGGAAACAAAGGTTGAAAGTGTTTGGATAGAGGAAAGAACTGCCTCCGTCATTTCATTACTCAATAAACACAAAATATAGACAAACGAGCAAATAATTGTCATGATCAAGGAAATTACACATAATATCTCTTGAATGCATCAGAATTGATGGCCATGTCGGTGCTTCTTCCTTCAATATATGTCAGACATAAAGCGCCGTTGGATAACACCCTGGTCACAATATAAGGTCCTTGCCAATTTGGGGCGAACTTGCCCTTTGCTTCAATTTGATGCGGGAGAATCCGTTTCAACACTTGCTGCCCTACTTCAAATTTTCTAGGGTGCACCTTCTTATTGTATGCTCTCGCCATTCTCTTTTGATACAACTGTCCATGACATACTGCTGCCAATCTCTTTTCATCGATTAAGCTCAACTACTCTAACCGTGCTTTGACCCATTTATCATCATCAATCTCGGCTTCAGCGACAATTCGGAGAGATGGAATTTCAACCTCCGTTGGTATTACTGCTTTAGTTCTGTATACCAACAAGTAAGGAGTTGCACCTACCGAAGTTCGGACAGTAGTGCGATAACCCAATAATGCAAATGGAAACTTTTCATGACATTGTCTAGACCCTTCTACCATCTTTCTCAATACCTTTTTTATATTCTTGTTCGCTGCTTCAACCGCGCCATTTTCTTTGGGACGATACGGGGTGGAATTGCGGTGTGTAATCTTGAACTGTTGACATACCTCTTTCATCAAACCACTGTTAAGATTTGCACCGTTGTTCGTGATGATCATCTTTGGGATCCCGAATCTACATATGATATGAGAATGGACAAAGTCTACCACTGCCTTTTTGGTCACTAACTTGAATGATTTTGCTTCCACCCACTTGGTGAAATAATCAATGGTTACTAGAATGAACCTATGACCGTTGGAAGCTGCCGGCTCAATCGGTCCAATGACATCCATGCCCCACGCAACAATGGCCATGGTGCTGACATTGTATGTAATTCCGTTGGCGGGGAATGAATCAAATCTCCGTGTACCTGGCACTGATGGCACTTCCGCACAAAATTTATAGAATCACGCTCCATGGTGAGCCAGTAATATCCTGCCCGTAAGATCTTCTTTGCCAACACATATCTGCTCATATACGGTCCACAAACTCCGGCATGTACCTCTGTCATCACTGTTGTGGCTTGACATGTATCTACATATCGCAACAATCCCAAATTCGGGGTTCTTTTGCACAACATTCCTCCACTAAGGAAAAATCCATTCGCTAATCGCCGAATAGCTCTTTTTTGATCTTCAGTCGCCTGCTCTGGGTATATTTCCATTCTGAGGTATTCTTTGACATCATGAAACCATGGCTCGCCATCTATTTCCTCCTCTATCATGCTACAGTAAGCATGCTGCTCATGAACATAGATATGCAACGGGTCAACATGAACTTTGTCTGGGTGGTGCAACATTGACGTTAAGGTGGCCAATGCATCGGCAACCTCATTGTAAACCCTCGGAATGTGTCTGAACTCCACCGATCGAAATTGTTTGCTCAGATCGTGCAAGCATTGTCGATACGGTATAAGCTTCAAATCCTGTGTCTCCTATTCACCTTGAATTTGATGTATCAGGAGGTCCGAGTCTCCCAAGACCAAGACATCCTGGACATCCATGTCTGCGGCTAACCGTAATCCCAAAATGCAGGCCTCATATTTAGCCATGTTGTTGGTGCAATAGAATCGCAGTTGCGCTGTAACAGGATAGTGATGTCCTGTTTCTGAAATGAGCACTGCTCCTATCCCAACTCCTTTTGAATTTGCGGCTCCATGAAAGAAAAGCTTCCATCTCGTTTCCTCCGTTGATTCCACCTCATCTATATGCATCACTTCTTCATCAGGGAAATACGTCCTCAATGGCTCATACTTTTCATCAACAGGGTTTTCAGCTAAGTGATCAGCCAGCGCTTGGGCATTCATGGCCGTCCTCGTCACATTGTCGATATCAAACTCCGTGAGTAATATGTGCCACTTTGCTAGCCTCCCTGTGGGCATAGGCTGTTGGTAAATATATTTCAATGGGTCCAAGCGTGAATTGAGATAAGTAGTATATGATGACAGATAATGTTTCAACTTTTGGGCTACCCAAGTGAGGCCGCAGTATGTCTTCTCTAGTTGAGTATACTTAACCTCATATACTGTAAACTTCTTGCTGAGATAGTAGATGGCTTGCTCCTTTCTCCCTGTACTGTCATGTTGCCCCAGTACACAGCCAAAAGAATTCTCCAGTACCGTTAGATAGAGAATCAATGGTCTTCCTAGTTTAGATGGAACTAACACGGGTGGATTCAATATATACCCCTTGATTTGGTCAAAGGCTTCCTGACATTCCGTCGTCCATTCTACCGCAGCATCTTTCTTCAACAGCCGAAATGTGGGCTCATAGGTTGCCGTGAGTTGAGCAATGAATCTGCTGATGTAATTAAATCTTCCAAATAGACTCATTACCTCTGTTTTATTCTTCGGGGGTGGCAAGTCCTAGATGGATTTGATCTTGGATGGGTCCAACTCAATGCCTCGTCGGCTGACGATGAATCCCAACAACTTTCCTGATGGAACCCCAAAAGCACATTTGACCGGGTTGAGCTTGATATCATACCTTCAAAGTCTTTGGAAGAACTTCCTTAGGTCCGTGATATGGTCTTCTTGTCGTATAGACTTTATGATCACATCGTCCACGTACACTTCAATCTCTTTGTGTATCATGTCATGAAACACATTGGTCATTGCTCTCATGTACGTTTCCCCAGCGTTATTCAAACCGAATGGCATTACTCTGTAGCAATAAGTTCCCCATGGCGTAATGAAAGCTGTCTTTTCTGCATCTTCTTCATCCGTCAAGATCTGATGATATCCTGCATAGCAATCCACGAAGGATCCGAGCTCACGCCCAGCGCAATTATCAATTAGGATATGGATGTTGGGTAACGGAAAATTATCATTAGGGCTTGCCTTGTTGAGATTACGGTAGTCAACACGTACCCTGATCTTTCCATCCTTCTTTGGCACTGGTACCACATTGGCCAACCAATTGGGATATCGAGTGACGTGAATAACTTTAGCCTGTAGCTGCTTGGTCACCTCTTCCTTGATCTTTACACTCATATCTCTCTTAAACTTCCTCAATTTTTGCTTGACAGGAGGGTAGGCCGGGTCAGTGGGCAATTTGTGAACTACTAAATCGGTGCTCAATCCTGACATGTCATCATATGACCACGCAAAAACATCTTTGAATTCAATGAGGGTTTTGATTAGTTCCTCCCTAGTATTTGGCTCAATATGGATGCTGATTTTGGTTTCCCTAACATCATCTGTACTCCCTAAATTAACAGCTTCTGTTTCATTTAGATTGGGCTTCGGTTTCTCTTCGAATTGGCACAATTCCCTGCTTATTTCCTCAAAGTCCTCATCCTCTTCGCATTCAGATTCATTATTTAACTCATACTGTGGTTCAATTAAGTTGGAGTTGGATTGATTATTTAGACTAGGTCGAGGATCCGTTGTGCATTCCATGTCTTTAGGACCAGTAAAAGAAGAACTATTCACAAAAGAAGAAACAAGAATTAAAACCAGAAAAAGAAAGGAAACTTTCATTCTTATTAAGAAATGCGGAATAAAATAGTTTCACACTTGAAGAAAAATACAAACAAAACAAAATGATTACAATTCTGGGATAACCCAGGAAACAAGAAAGGAAATCCAAAGCCGACTACCAAGACTCCCTTCGAGTGGGAAGAGGAGTGGCCGCCCAGTTGTTGATTTTGGCTTTAGGCCCCACAAATTGTATGTCCGCTCTGCTGGAACCCTCTCCAGCTTCTAACATATGGACATTAGCAAACAATTTTTCAAAAGTCTGTTCTAAATCCCCATCTATACTGACCAATGGTACTTGGATTTTCAGAACCGCCGATTTCTTGGCCATTGCTTTAACAAAAGATTTGGACAGACGTGGAATTGGCTTGGGGAGAACCCAAACTCTCTTCTTCATTCTCTTGGCACGTTGTATATCTTCCACAGTGGGTTTGAACCCCAATCCAAATGTCCCTGAATTTTCGGGCAAAGATACAGACTGAACAATACCCTGAAGCTCTACCCCCAAGCCTTTTCCTGGCACAAACCCATTTCCCAGCATCTCTGAGATTGTCATGATGGTTTCGGGAGCTATGCCGTGGAGTGGAAGGTTGTCTCCTTCAGAAATTTCTGCCACTGGAACCCCGTCGAAGACTTGGTGGTACACCCATGGTCCTTTGTCATCTTCCGTCTCTATAAATTGCACAATATCATCTCCTCCAAGGCTTGTGCCGTCAGCTCCGTACACAACTATCTCCTACCTGTCCCATTCAAATTTCACCATCTGGTGTAATGTGGAAGGTACCGCTTTGGCAGCATGGACCCAAGGTCGTCCAAGTAGAAGATTGTAGGATATTGTTACATCGACCACCTGGAATTCCACGGTGAACTCAACTGGACCAATGGTTAATTCCAGTATGATGTCACCCACCGTGTTAGTACCACTTCCGTCGAAACCTCGAATGCAGACACTGTTCTTATGAATCCGATTGTGATCAATTCTCAACTTGTTCAGAGCAGCGAAGGTACATATGTTGGCACTGGACCCATTATCAACCAGTACTCGGGTGACCACCGAGTCTTCGCACTTCACCGTTAAATATAAAGCTTTGTTATGTTCTGTGCCCTCTATTGGTAACTCATTGTCAGAAAAGGTCACCCGATTCACTTCGAAGATTTTCTGCATCATCTTCTCCAAGTGATTCACCGAGATTTTGTTCGGAACGTGAGCCTCATTCAGGATTTTCATTAGCGCCTGGCAATGGTCATTGGAATGGATCAACAAAGACAATAGTGAAATTTTAGCTGGAGTCTTCTTCAATTGCTCTAAAATGGAGTAATCTTGGGCCTTCATTTTCTTTAAAAACTCCTCAGCTTCTTCATCCGTTACAAGCATCTTTGTTATTGATGAGCTAGGCTTTCTTAACTCGGCGGGGGCGAAGCATCTCCCTGACCGAGTCAATCCTTGAGCCTCACATGTGTTCTCCTCCAACTGCTTGCCCCGGTATATCACTGCCGCTTTCTCATATTTCCAAGGCACCTCTTTGTTTCTAATTACCAGCAATTAAACTACCGGTTTGACAATGACCGGCTCTCGGAAAACTCCCTTTACAATGAATACGGGTGCGAGTGGCGCCCCCGATACTACCACTTTGGTAGATCCTGATTTCTCCACAGTAGCGGCTGCATTCTCTCCCACTATCACTGTAGATTCAACCTCTACCTTCTCCATACCTATCCCTACTTCCTTATCCATCATTTTTTCTTTCGGAGTAGCTCGGATCATCATCACTGTTTGTGATAGTTTCTTTGTCTCTCCTCCCACATGCACGAACTCAATCATTTGGGTCTCGTGGTGCGCCGGTAATGTGTTTTGATTAATGTTGGGCGCTTAGGGTGTTTGTAACTCAATCTTACGGGTGTCAATGAGATCTTGCACTGGGTGTTTCAATCTCCAACACCTTTCGGTGTCAAGTCCTAACATCCCCGAACAGTACTCACAACTCTTTGATTGGTCCAAATTCTGGGGTGGGGGATTTTGTACCCTAGGCTCGATAGGACTTAACAAACCTACCTGCCTTAACTTGTGGAATAAGGTGGTATAGGTTTCTCCCAATTCGGTAAAGGCTATTTGCCTTTGTACCCAATCATTTTTGGAAGCTTGATTTCCGCGAAAACCTGGTCCTAGCGGATTCCTGTATGCCCTTGGTAGAGGATAAGCATTTTGGGGTGGCGGGTATGTGTTTTGTGGTGGATAGGTGTTTTGAGGAGGTGTATATGCGTGTTAGGGAGCCGGTGCGCGCCATTGTGGGCGAACTGGTGGTTGATTGTATGCTTGTGCCTGGTGCACGGAAAAATGTGGTTCTTGTAGGGGATAGTAATGTTGTGGTGAGGGGTGCGAGGAATATGGATAATTTGGAGTGTGGGGTCTGGCTTGGTTATAGTACAATTTGTTGGCCCTGGACCAATTTCCCGCTTCTACTGTGGCGACCTCTTCTTTTTTCTTTTGGCCTAGCGCACCCCCTGCTCCACTTTGAATAGCTTGGGTGGTGGCTTGGAGCACTGAGTAGCTCAAAATCTTGTCGGACCTCAGTCATTCTTCTATCATGACTCCAACTTTTACTACCTCGTTGAAAGTCTTTCCCACCGTTGTAACCAGATGGCCAAAATATGTTGGGTCCAGCGTTTGCAAGAAATACTCCACCATCTCTCCCTCTTTCATGAGAGGATCCACCCTGGCTGCTTGGTCTCTCCACCGAAAGCCAAACTCATGGAATGTTTCTCCGGGCTTCTTCACTATCCTCAGCAATGTGAAACAGTCAGGAACTATCTCAAGGTTATATTGAAAATGAGCGGCGAATGCTTGGGCCAAATCATCCCAAGTGTACCATCTACTAGGATCTTGCCTAGTGTACCATTCAAGTGCCAACCCACTTAGACTTTGACCGAAATATGCTATCAACAACTTGTCTCTCCCACCTGCTCCTCTCATTTTGCTACAGAACCCTCGCAGATGTGCCATAGGGTCACCATGTCCCTTGTATAGATCGAACTTTGGCATTTTGAATCATGCTGGAAACTGAACATCAGGGAAGGGACACAAATCTTTGTAGGCCACACTGACCTGATTGCCCAATCCATGCATGCTTTTGAGGGTCTGCTCAATGCTTTTGACCTTCCTTGCCATATCATCTTGCTCCAAGGCCCTTGCTGGCCTTTCCTGCTCCGTCGGGATTTCCATACGAGGGTTGTGAGGTTCTAGTGCATTGAAAGTTGGTTCTGGAGGGTAGTATTGAGTGTCATGAGCCGAGAATAATGGCTCGCTGTTTGATCTTTGTAGGGTGGCTGGTAGGGGTCCCATAAAAACGGGAGTGCTTGGTGGTGGAAAATATTGGTTTAGTGGCGGAGTTTGAGTGTCATAGGGGCTTATCCCCTGATAATAATGATGACTGGGTATATGCGTTGAAGGACCTGGGTGCAGGTACTCCGAAGTATGTCCTACTATAGGGTTAACCGGCAACTCAAGGCTCTTTTGTGCCTTTGCCAAAGCCAAGTGCATCGCACTCATTTCTAGTCCTATCCGTTCTATCTTTTCCATGGCCTCTTTTAGAAGCTGGCTAGTGGACCTCTCCTCCTCGGTGTTGTGCTCTGAAGTAGTCATGCTTGAAGGTAGGGGTCCTTTAGATCTGGTCGGATAACGGTGCGGTACCAGAACGTGCTAACAACTGACGGGATAAGGATTATGAAACAACAAACTTGTTAGTGTTAGGATTTAACAGAATTAGTAATCACACATTGGAATGCAATGTTCCCAAATCAGTTAATCCTTTCTAACATGACTTGCATGCGTCATCCCAGCTTGTCTTTTGGAATTTTCAAACATTTTTTTATTTGCTTTTTCTTTTTTTAATTATTAGTGGTTGTGGTCGAATATTAAATGGATTGCCTACGTATCACGTCCCCGCCTGAATCAGACCCGGCGTAGTTCGTGTCACACAAAATATTTTTCAAAGGTTTTCAATTATTATTCAAAAACTTGATTACAACAGCCGAACATAAAACGATGGTCAAAACATATTCAGCCCTTTTACAAGAAAAACAATCTCACGGCTAAACCTAAAAAGAAATACAAGTTCAAACTAAACAAGTTCTAAGGTTTTGAGTTTCTGTGCCGGTGGGGCCCTGTTTGGCCTGGCCGTGGTCCTTGGTGCAAGGCCTCTTCTCAGATCTATCAATTCTTCCATAATCTGACGGACATAACCCATGATAGAGGAGAAAAGGACATCCCGGGGCATATGTTCGCATGATAGGCTTCACATGTGAATGTAGTGCCCGATCTCGTCGATCCTTCCACGAATGTTATCCCTTTCTCTGAATAACTGCTCTATCTGTCGGGTTTTTAACACCAATACTCGCGCATTATCTGTGAGCCGATCTTGGAATATTTTCATTTGTTCTTCTATTAGGGACATCATGTCGTAGCACTGTTCCCTGTCCTCCCTAGCTTCATGATCCTGTCTGCAGATCTGTTCTTGGATAATGGAACATGTCTATCTCAATATCCCGACACTCATCTCACAATTCCTTTTGACTTGCCGCAAGTACTCCCTCCGTTTCGCTGCACCTCTCGTCCATCTATCATGCATCCTTTCCATGCTAGCCTCGGACCTCTCCAACATTTCTTGGCTTTCTTTGAGTTGTTGGTTCAGTTCATTAATCAACCTTTGATCAGCTCGGCTTCTTGGTTGGCTGTTGGCTTTTTTTCTGATCCTCTAGACTCGAGCCTTGAGTGCGTCATTTTCTTGAGTCAATTTCTTTTTGACTCCCTCGTCGGCTGCAATATGTAAGCCATTTTCATATTGGAGATTCTGTACATGCTTGTCTAGTTCTCCAATGCAGTCCTTGTACTCGCATTCTTTAGCCAACCAAGCTAATATTTCTTGTATATTATCATCGAAAGCTTGAACGTAAGGCCTTTTTGCAGGTCTAATTGCCTTAAGCTCGGGTCTAGGACTCACATGAAAACTCCTTCGAAACCAAGCAACATATTCAGGATCGAACTCGCCTTTTATTGGGTCTGGTACTATGGTGCTATTTTTTAGATATCGGCAACAGTGCCAATCTCTATTCACCATCTCTTCAGGGATAGCTGCCTCTGGGTGCAATTCAATGGCTAGGTTGCTTAAGTCCATCTCCTCCGGTATCACCTGATATCTCCCAAGCTGTCTCAAGACTCTTTGCGGCACATAAGGTTGTATACTTCTTGCTCCTATTATCTCTAAGTAGCCCTTTGAAGCAGTCATGTAAATGATCTCCGTTATCGGGAGCCACCCTATAGTCCACTCGACTTGATCTACTCTCAACTTTCTCAAATAGAAAATCCATGCTTCAAACCCCTCGGGTGTTTTGAAATCTTCCACCCTTTCTTCGTATTTAACAATGAAGTTGGTCCCATCTGAAGCATGCTTCAAGAATTTAGGGTGGTGCCGAACATGTTCGATCATCCACATTTGTAGGAGAATGCTGCAACCTTCAAAAAGCTGAGTTCCAGATTTGCACAATGTCAAGGACCGATATATATCGGATAACACTAGCGGGACAAGGTTGTGATCTTTTTTATCAACAAGGACCTGCGCAATCCTAGCCATGCGGGTGTCTATTGAACCTTCTATGTTTGGAAACACCATGATTCCTAGAAAGGCCACAATAAAAGCGAACCGGTGATGAATCTCCCATATCCCTTTGTTCTGTTGGTTGTTTAATCCCTTTTCATGTGTTTCAAATTCGACTGAGTTTCCGAATCTGTAATACAAGAAGTAAAACTTGCAACTCCCATTTTGTACGCGATCATTGCTTGTTTTCTTGCTGATCTTCAAGATATCAAAGAATTTATGCACTGAGGGGGCCCTGGGAAATATGAGCTTCTGCTCCCTTAACTCTTGGCCAAAAGCAATATACCCGGCCATTTCTTCTAACGTAGGAGTGAGTTCAAAATAGGAGAAATGGAACACATTGTTAACAGGGTCCCAAAAGGTCACCAAGGCTTTGATCAAGTAATCCCGTGGCTTGACATGCAGTATGTCTAGCAAAGGACCCAACTGCTCTTTCACCCAAGCTTGACCATCTTCATCCAGATCATTCCACCATTCTTGGATAGTATCCATTTGATCCTAAAAATTCAAGGTTTCAGGTGTGACTCTTAAACTCTCTATGAAAGCATGTTTTCTTAAACGAAACAAATTACCGGCTTATTTATGACCAAAAATATTTGACACATTTTAATGACTATTTTTTTTTTGTAAAAAGGAGATTGGACCCGATGGGGGTTGCCTACGTATCTCACATCCAGTGAGAATCAAACCGGCGTAGTTCGCCAAAACAAACCAAGTTTAAAACAAAAATCTTTTTATTTTCTTAAATAAAACCCAAAAACCATTATTTTTGAAGACACTAAAATAAACCCCCCTTGTTTTCTTTTTTTTTTTTCATTTTATTTCTAAAGTAACTTAACAGGATTTTGACATTATTCGGGCAAAACTACATTGTTATTTTCTTTGGTTTTCCAATATTCGAAGCTGGTCAACATGCTGATCTAACCAAATAAATGCACACAATCTGATGCAGCAAGATGGTCTCTTTTTTATTTTAGGGTTCTAGCCCTAGATGGACCCAACTCCTGTGTTGAGTCCCTTAAGTCAAATGCACGTGATGCAGAAAAGCGTTCCTACAAGGGATCCGACATGAAGATGTGTTTCATCTATGTATATGAAAAACATGGGTTTTGGTGTAAAGTTAAGGTACCCGAGCGGACAACTGGGGCTTGAGGAGGGGGCAACGTAACGGGAGCACTAAAGTCTGCCCGGCCTTGTCACTTACCTAACACTCGCTCTTATTTGGAATATTTTTTAAAAGGCGGGCTACACGAACGTATGCACCATTTTTTAGAAGACTCAGAAGGAAGTAGGATTCTGACACAGATTTTATATATACAATTCAAATAATATCAAAGCGGTAAAAACTATCATTTTGCACATTGGACATATATCGCATAAAATATCAGATAATAAAGCCAAAATATAACAATTTATTATAAGCATGAATTTCTAACCCTGACCTAGTGGTTCTGGGTTAAGAGTTCCCCAGCAGAGTCGCCAGAGCTGTCACACCTCCTTCCTAATGTGACCGCATTTTTTATAATCATTTCATCCCTAAAGTGAAGAAGAAAAATTCTTAATCAATTACATGCTTGAAAAAAAAAAGCTCGGATCTCTTATCAACTAACAACTCGAGACCGATACTAGTGAAATATCTACGATTTAGCCTTACATAACGAGGGATTATTTTTATATCACATTCTGTAAGCGAATATTACAAAAAAGGTAAAAATGATGAATAGAATATGGGATCTACATTTAATATTATAAAAGTGGCTAACGATAACCTAGCTAAATTGAACTTACGTCATTGAAAAAAACTTTTAAAGCTAATTATTTTGAGTTTATGTTTGAAAGCGAATTCAGCCTAACTCGTTGATACCTATTTGAAAGTCAATCAAACTCAACCTTATCTCGTTCTTATTTTGGATTTAAGTTACGCCTACCGGATTATGATCTTAACCTTGCTATGCCGAGCCAAGCTTCACCTATAGAATATTTAACCGATTTCTTCAGATTATTATCTATTATTTATGCCTAATGCATACATACAAGTGTTATGCACAAAATTCAAAACCATAAACTACAACTTATTTATAATCTAGTTTCACGAGTCCACAACTACACTTTTGTAATCCCACCACCTGCTATCGATTATATAAGCGAGATTTAAGAGATACAATCCGTGCAAATGTACTATAGTCCAAAACTGTTCGAGACACCTACTTAGCTTGACTTAATAGACACACTGACTTCACAAGAAACTGAAAATATCAATTGTTTCTGATTTCTTATCCTCTCACAGAAGGAATGTTGAATTAAAATCAATATTGATTATATTGAAACTACAATTAGATAACCACAGGCTTAAGCAGTCCCAAAAGAGTCCAGTTAATTACATTCAAATTGTAATTAAACTATGAATATGATATATAGCTAACTAGCACTACACCACCAGTCAAATCAATTGTGATTTCCAGGAACAAAAAAATGAAGAGTATATTGCATTTCCACTTCAAACTACATCATGTTAAATTTGAGAATGTGTACATGGATGTGAATAACACAGGAAGAAGGAAAGAGAAAGGTCAGCAACAACCAGTTAACACAGCAATGCAACAGCAGTAGGCCAAACTTAAACCAACCAGCAAGAACAATCTCTTCTAGAATATACTTTCAAAGACCAACTCAGATTCAATTGGAGAAACATACAGCAACAAACAACCACTAGTAGATACGATTGAAGTTTGCGACACAAGAATATCAAAGACCAATTGCAAATAGAACCACAAGAAATCAGCAGTGAAATAACAACACTTTCTGGTTTCTTTTAAAACTCCCTAAAAATAAAAAGCTTGAAGCTTCAAAGAAGACAGTTGTTTACTTAACAAAAACCTCAATCTCAGCTTTCAGCTTTCAGAATTCCTGAAGTATTAGCTATCTCCGTATCTGTTTTCTGTATGTATATGTTTGTGAGTTAAAAATCTCTGAGTCTATGTATGTTTTTCAGTCTCTTTTATGTCTGAAGTCTTCCCTTTTATAGAACCAAAAACAGAACCAGTAGCCCCTTATTTTGTAATTTTAACTACTGTCCAATTCCAACTCTTAAAAGCACTGCCTGAATTAAAAATTCAATCCCGATGTGCACCCCCTTATTTCCATCTCTTAAGAACACTCAAAACTTATTATAAGAAAAACATTCTCTGTTATTCCCTGATGAAGCCACTATGTATGCCCTTTTGTTATTAAATAACAGGTATGGGCAGCCTGAATATTAAATTTAGGTGTGCCTGACAGCACATGGTTTCCATTAGTGACAAAGCATTGTTAATTCAAAGCCCTAAATATATCAGAATTAGTCTTAGACAGCAATAATATAGAATCAAACGTATAGTTGATTCAATCATTGAAAAACAAACTAGCTAATGAGTTGAACAAATTGAAAAATGAACACTCAAACAAAATGCAAACAAGAATTCCCACGCGAACTGACACTCAACGAATCAGTAAAGTTTTCATTAGTGATTTAGCATTCACATCCATTTCGTAACGGATTAACAAACGTACAATTGATTTCATAGTTGATAACCGTATACGAACAAACTCTATTTACACTAGGCTGAAACCGACGAACTGTGAATCGACAAAAGAAAGAAAAGAAGTAGCAGGAGAACAAGACAAAAAACAAAAGAAAACAAGAAAAGAAAAAATGAGAATGGAAGTACTTGAATCAATTTAAACAAAAACAAGTTTGTATTTCATGCCTCTCTGGTTTTGGTCCATACGAACAATATTTGCGTGTTTTGTTTTATAAAAACACAAGAATAACGTCCAATTCTTATTCTGAAATTATAGGGTTCGAGGCCAAGATTTGTAATTCGAGCAACTGTGGTGATGTATGGGGGAAGCTGGCAAGGGATTCGTGAAGAGGAGGGCACTGTGGTTCAGGGGTGTTGTCTTCATGGCCAAAGGCATCGTTGCCGCCGGCTTTCAGGTGAAGGGGTAAAAGGGCGACTAGGGTTCTGCGTGGTCGTTTGGTCTCTGATGGGAGAGACGAATAAAAGATGAGGGGTGATTGGATCGGGGGGGGGGTAGGGTATAGATTAGGATTATATACGAGGTGTAAGATGAGATCCTGGCCGTTGGATCAAATGGGATTGACAGCCAGGATTTCTTATCAAAAGACAAACGGAGTCGTCTCAAATAAATGATACTGGGTCGATCTCATGGGTGAATGGGTCGGGCTAAACCGGAAGCTTCAGGCCGTCGGATGATGATCAAACAGAGGGCTGAGATTCGATATAACCAAACGATGTCGTTGGTTAGTCTTCAGAGACGGGAATGGACTGGGCTAATGGGGAATTTCGAGCCTATTTGAACGGTCCAGTCCGCATTTTTCCTTCTTTTTTTGTTTCTCTTTGTCTTAATTCCTAATTAAAGACCAAAAATCCTAGATTAAATCATGAAATTAACTTTACAAATTCTAATTAACCCCTAATAATGATTACGACACAAAATTAAACACTGATAAAAATTAAACCACACAATTTGGATATTAAATGTTAAAATTAAAGGAAAATGCATGATACATATTGTGTATATTTTTTCATTTTAGTAAAACCTCTTTGATTATTCCTAATTGTAAAGCTAAATCTAAAAATGCAATATATATTTTTTTGTATTTTTCTATTAATTTAAACAACAAAACACCAACACACAGACTTAAACGATCACAAAATATCGTTAGAAACTCAGAAATATGTATACCATAAAATAAGACAACTTTGATTTTGATTTATTTGGGAGTAATTCATGTGAGGCAAAAATCATGTGCTCACAGCGGACCAAATTTTTAATTCAATGGAAAGGCAAATTCTAGGCGGATGTAATGTGGGAGAAATGTAATTCAATGTGGCAGTTTGAAGATCAAATCGGGGACTACTTGAGATCAACCTCGACGAGGGCGTCGATTTCAACCGGTGGGGGTGGTTTGTTAGCCCCTAATAATGTGACTTGACGAGGTCGGGCAGATTCGTGCCAAGGGCTTGTTCATTGCCCCTTGGCATGGGTTGTGAAAATGATGGCAAGTAATGTGCAAGGCTGGGTGTGTGTCTAAGTTAGTGTTGGACTTAGACAGGTCGGCTAAGGCAAGGTGTCTTGAGTGTTGGCAAGGCAGCCTTGGGTTCGTGGGCTTCGGCATTGGCTGCTAAGGCATGGCACTTGACAAAGGCATGCGCGGATCAGTGGGATGACTTTATTTTATAGCAAGGCGTGGCTATGAAATTAAGGGCAAGGCAGGGTCCAAAGTGAAGCAAAGGCTGAAGGCAAAACGTGGGCAATGAAGTTGGAAAAGCTAGTATGCAAGTCCAGTGATGCAAGGCATATGATGCAAGTTGAAGACATATGAAAAGCACATGAGGAGTTGACTTCTACAAATTAGGACAAGGCCATTTTGTGGATAGAGTTTGAATTTGAATTCAAACTAAAATGTTAGCTTGTTTGTAGGAAAGTCAAAAACTGCCAAAACTGTCCCCTTTGTAAACTGCAACAGGCAGCGCCCTTTATGTATGTAATTTCGTTTGGCTATGGCAAGTAGCATATGTGAGCCATCCAAACTGAGTCCTTTGTAATTCTGCGAGAGTAATAAAGGTTGGGTGATTTTACCCGTAATTCTGTGTGTGTTCTTTACGGTTGGCTAAAGTCTGAAACTTTCAAGTATCAGGCTATTGTGTGCGAAAAGTAGGCTGAGTAGCAGTGTGATTTGCTACTGCCATGCAGTGTCAATCTTTGCGAAAAATTGGCCCTGTAACAGTAGGCCACTATCCTACCATCGAAAGTTGATAGGGCAGAAATATGAATGATGCATCGCCGATACGATGGTTGTGCAATCCGACGAGTTATCATGAATCATTGCAGCAACGGGCAAAGCCCACGTCGACATTTTATCAAATAAATGCATCCCTTCCAGAAGTCGGGGTTTGTTGCACGTATTAACTCTAGAATTACTACGATTATCCGAGTAGTAGATACCATCAAACAAAATATAACTAATTTAATAAGCCATTCGCAGTTTCACAGTCTGAATTTGTTCATACTTGCACATGTATGGCTTAATCTTTGAGACAAGCATATGACTACTGGCAGGATCAACCAGGTAGCATTCCTCATTGACGCCGGCATCGCATGAGCATGGCAGACCCAAAAGGGCACGGCCAAGTCCAAGACGAGCACGACTGTCATTCGTAAGGGGCATTCTTTGGGCAAATAGGAGCCAATAAAGACCCCGTGCCCATTGCGTTTACCGAATCCGAGAGTCCGAGCATACTAGTCATGGACCATGACATCGCAAGGCCAAGCAAGGACAACTTGGGACATAACTACAGCTTTTGGTTCACCCCGCACGTCGAACGTGAGGGGCGAAAGGCAACTGATTGTGCTTGATAATGCCTTGGTATTAGGTATGCAACACAAAAAACCAATACCGAACAAGCCTAATTTGCGCTTGTGCCATGACTAAGATGCCATGCGGGCTAAGACGTCGCTGGTCAAGCAGGGATCCAACCTAGCCACACAAGCTGAACACCACTCATGTGCCACACGTACACTTGCCTCACCGATACAAGTCAACAACAGCCCCAACATGCAATGCGCAACCATGTGTTGTTGCCGATACCAAGGTTGCAAAGCCAAGACAAGCCCCGCAAAGCACGAATATGGGGGTTGAAGCAATGACAGACACAACCTACAACAACCTATGGCAATCGGCAATTTACTGAGCTTTGCTCCATGCGCACGGCACCTTTCGGTGCTACTTGCACGATGCGTTGCTGTTCCATTGCAAAAAGCCATTAGCCGTCACGAGAAATCTCGCCTCCCGATGTTATGCCAGACACAACCCGCAACAACTGATGGCAATCAACAACTTAGTAAGCTTTGCCCCATGCACTTCGCCCCTTGCGGTGCTACTTGCACATTGCTTTGCCGTTCCATTGCTAAAAGCCATCAGCTGCCATGAGCGTTGTCACCTCCCGCTGCTGCCCGCAACAACCGATGGCAATTGGCAACATAGTAAGTTTCGCCCCATGCACTTCGCCCCTTGCGTTGCTACTTGCACGTTGCTTTGCCGTTCCATTGCTAAAAGCCATGAGCTGCCACGAGCATTGTCGCCTCCTGATGTTGCGCGCAACAACCGATGGCAATCGACAACTTAGTAAGCTTTGCCCCATGCACTTCGTCCCTTGCGGTGCTACTAACAAATTGCTTTGCCGTTCTATTGCTAAAAGCCATCAGCCGTGATAATAGGTGAATTTGACTATAACTATGCCCTAAATAATGACACTTTGTTATGGTATTATTGTTGTTTATGAGGACAAAATGCTTTGATTAGTGTTTGTTTGTGTGTTATAGGTACATGTGATGCAATGGATGCTATGAAGAGTTATTTTGAAGTCATATGTTGATGAAAGGCCAAGAGAAGAGCAAAAGAGAAAAGAGCTGGAAGAAGCAGTCAAAAATCCGCAGCACTGTTCCTCCGTTGTTCATCCACGACCGCGGATGAACCGTTATAATTGGGCTTTCTGAAGATTACTGTTCGCGGTCGGCTCTCGGCCGCGAACCAACCGCGGAAGCCGACGCCCAGTTCTCCTAAATGGATTCTAATTTAGCTTTTAAGCCCTAAAAGCTCTGTATAAATTCCTAGTTTGCCCAATAGAGGCATGTTGTCTTTAATTCAATACTTTTGCAAGCTATTTAGTAAGAGAGAATCCTCCCAACTCCTTCTTTTATTTCATATCATTTATTTCTTTATGATTTCAATTATTATTCTTGTTTCTTCAAGCATGAGTAGCTAAATCCTTTTCTAAGGTTTTGATGGAACCTATTGAGTGATGAACTTATCGTTTATGTGATTACAAATTGTGACTTAGATTTCTATTTTTTCAACTTCATTCTTGTTGTAGTTAATTGGTAGAGCTCCCAATTAGCGGTGCCTATTTAGTGTGCATAACTTGGAAAGAGTGCATATTTAGGTATATTGTTGAACAACACCACACCTAGGTTATTGGAGGAATCTATAACTTTAGGCGTAAAGACGGGGTTAGGAATAACGAAGTATTGGGTGCAATCCTAAGTGAACTATTCAAATTAAAGCTAGCTAGGGTAGCTCGGGAGAGTGCACTAGTAAATTATTGTAATTGCTCGGGAGAGGGTTACGATACATATAGCGTTCATGATTGATAGAATATATTAACAATTTGTAAGAGCATAATGATAAGGGGTTCCATCAATAGAGGAAATCAATACCTTAGTCCTTCTCCATATTATTTTACTGTACATTCAATTCTTTCTCTTAAGCCTTCTTAATTCTTGCAAGTAGTTAGTCAAAAATCATACAGAAATATACTCTAAATTTTGGGAACTTGATTCGGAAGTACTCTTGGGTTGTGAAAGTTGTGATTGATAGGTTAATTCTCTGTGGGATCGATCTTGGACTTATCAGACCAAGATATATTGATTATGACCGTTGCTTGGACGTGAACCAATTTTGGCACCGTTGCCGGGGAATTAACAGAATTATCAATTGCCATTGACAGAACTTCAAGAATCTTGTGTATTCAGGTTTTTTCTACACTTTACATTGAATATTTTGACGGTTGTTGATTTGGGTACTCAAGTGCATGCCTAGAAAATCTGCAAGGACTGGAGAACTAATTGAAGGACTCTCAGACCCCGAGAAAACTTTTCGGGCACGTAACAAAGCCATCAAACAAATTCAACCATCTCAACAACCAATCAAACTAGACTTTGACATGGGTAACGTAAACGAACAAAACCAGCAAGCCGGGCTAAATATGCAAGAGGCGCAGGAGGCACAAGAAGGTGCACTGTTTGACTGGGCACAACCCACATCGGATAATTTGGCAACTGCCATTGTTGTGCCAGCAATTCAAGCTGAGTCTTTCCAGATCACTAACAACATGCTTCACTTCTTGCAAAACAAGGGATTATTCTCTAGGTCTCAGGTTGAAGATCCACAGCAGCACCTAAAGAACTTTCTCTCAATATGCAAAACATAGAGGCAACCGAATGTAACTCCGGAAGCTATCAGATTATTACTCTTTCCGTTCTCAGTTACAGGAGCAGCACAGATATGGCTAAACTCACTCCCAATAAACTCCATTGCAACTTGGGATGAGTTAGTCAAACAATTCCACAACAAGTTTCATCCACCTAACAAGACAGATCAACAAATTGATGAGATTGTGAGCTTCAAGCAGAAACCAATGGAAACATTACATGAAACTTGGGGCGATTCAAGGGTATGCTTGTTATGTGTCCACACCATAGGATTCTTGAGCAGATGTTAGGCCAAAGATTCTAAATGGGCCTTTCAGACAACATGAAGAATATTGTAGATGCTTCAGCTGGTGGGGCTTTTCTGAGCAAGATTTGGAGAGAGGGCCAAAATTTGCTTGACAAGATGGCTCAAAATTTCGGGTGGACGTCCAGGAATGCTCCTATCATACCAGTGGTACACTCTGTACCTCTGGATCCATCCAACACTCTAGAGGAGAACATGGCAACTTTATTGACACAAATGAGCATCCTAACAAAGAAGGTGGAAGAATCAGGAGTCAAGAAGCAGGTTCACATTGTAGATACTACCAATGGTGGTTTATGCACATCTTGCATTAGCCAACCCATAGGTAATCCATGGGCTGCAGACCAAGAACATCATCATCAACATGAGGATATGAACTATGTGGCTAACTATGGAGAGAAGCGACAAGGTAATAAAAACTGGGGCCAACAGGCTCCAATGCAATACAGACTTCCCCTGCCACAATTTAATGCAGCAGGTATGAGGCCACCACACAACATGACTCCATATCCTAGACCTCAAAATTTCGGCAATCAGCAGCAGGGATATTGGGTCAAATGCTAAAACAAAAGGGAGGATAGATGCACATGATGCCGCCATCAAGAATATTGAAGTAGAGGTGGGTCAGATTGCTATGTCTCCCAACAATCGTCCTCAAGGGACATTGCCTGTAGATACACTAACAAACCCAAAGGATCAAGTCCCGAAACAAATGATGGCAGTGACTCTGAGAAGCGGTAGAGATCTTGATGCTGAGAATGAAAATGAGAAAATCGACAGACAGGCTGAGACACCTACTCCATTGCCCATCAAAATGGATGAGTCCACCGGGTCTATAGAAGTCACAGTCCAGCCAGTTGATGAAAATAAAGAAGCAAAACAGGGAACGGAGAAAGTAGCTGAAAAGGTAGAACAGCAGATTGATGAGAAAGTAATAGAAAAAGAAAAGTCCCAAGTCACTGGGAAGAAGAGGCCTCCACCACCATTCCCCCAAAGGTTGGCCAAACACCAAAAAGAGGAGCAATACAAAAAGTTCTTTGAAATGCTCAAGCAAATCCAGGTAAACATTCCCTTAATTGAAGCTTTAAAAGAAATGACTGGTTATGCTAAAATGATGAAGGATTTGATGTCGTGGAAATTTGATTTCTAAGACTTGGCCACCGTAACACTTACCTGGACTTGTAGTGCAGTGGTCTCCAGACCCATTACTGAGAAGCTATCTGATCCAGGCAGCTTCACCATCCCATGAACTATAGGGAATTATGCCTTTACTAATGCTTTGTGTGATTCGGGGGCAACCATTAATCTCATGCCCTTAGTCATTTATAAGAGGTTAAGCATTGGGAGAGCTAGGCCCACCTCTATGCTTTTACAGCTTGCTGACAGGACGGTTAAGCATCCATTTGGTATTATAGATGATGTGCTTATCCGGGTTGGGAAGTTCGTGTTTCCCGCCGATTTTGTTATTTTTGATTGCAAGGTCGACGAAGAAATTCCCATTATCCTAGGAAGACCATTCCTAGCCACCAGGAGAGCCATAATTGATTGTGAAACTATGGAACTCAAGATGAGGTTGAATGATGAGGAGATCATCTTCAATGTGCAAAAATCTATGAGGCGCCCTAGTGAGTTTGAAAATTATTCTCTCATTGATGCGGTTGATGTGATAGTGGAGACCGACGATGTAGAGTTGACCATTAAAGATCCACTTCAAGCATGCCTGATGAATATGGAAGAGGTAAATGGTGAAAGTTTAGGCGAATGGGTACTATCTCTTGTAGGCAAGGGATTTTGGTAGAGGGAGCTTGAGTTCGAGCCTCTACACTTAGAGAAAAGAGAGACCCCGCCAGCAAAGCCATCCATAGAAGAACCACCAAAGCTTGAGCTTAAACCACTACCATCACATCTCAGGTATGAATTTCTAGGTCCTAACTCCACGTTACCTGTTATTATCTCATCTAGTTTACTAGATGTGCAGGCCCAAAAACTTATACAGGTACTCAAGGAATGCAAGACTGCCATTGGGTGGACCATGGAAGACATAAAGGGGATCAGCCCAGCCTATTGCATGCATAAAATTCTCCTGGAAGATGGACACAAACCTTCCAGGGAACATCAAAGAAGGCTGAACCCCAACATGAACGAAGTGGTGAAGAAAGAAGTAATAAAGTGGCTAGATACGGGAATCATCTTCCCAATCTCAGACAGCAGCTGGGTTAGCCCGGTCCAATGTGTGCCAAAGAAAGGAGGCATGATGGTAGTGAAAAACGAAAACAATGAATTGATTTCAACAAGAACCATCACCGGATGGAGAATATGCATGGACTACAGGAAGTTGAATCTAGCCACCCGCAAAGATCACTTCCCACTTCCCTTCATTGATCAAATGCTTGACAGGTTGGCAGGGAGGTCCCACTTTTGCTTTCTGGATGGATACTCGGGGTATAATCAAATCTCTATAGCCCCCGAAGATAGAGAGACCTCCTTCACATGCCCATATGGCATCTTTGCCTTCAGGAGGATGCCATTCGGACTGTGCAATGCGCCTGCCACATTCCAAAGGTGCATAATGGCTATTTTCACCGACATGGTGGAAGACATTATGGAGGTGTTCATGGATGATGTCTCAGTGGTAGGGAATTCATTCGATGAATGCCTTGTCAATCTGACAAGAGTGCTGAAACGGTGCATGGAAACAAACTTAGTGCTAAACTGGGAGAAGTGCCATTTTATGGTACAAGAAGGTATAGTATTGGGGCACCGGGTTTCAAGCAAAGGCATTGAGGTAGACCATGCTAAAGTTGATGTCATTGCAAAGCTGCCTCCACCAACATCCGTCAAGGCCATAAGAAGCTTTCTTGGACACGCCGGTTTTTACCGGAGGTTCATCAAAGACTTCTCTAAAATATCAAACCCTCTGTGTAAGTTACTTGAAAAAGATCACCCTTTTGTTTTTTCTGATGAATGCAGGATTGCTTTTCAGGAACTGAAGAAGAGGTTGGTCACAACACCCATCATCATTGCCCCTGACTGGGAGCAACCTTTTGAGCTAATGTGTGATGCAAGTGACTATGCAGTGGGGACAGTGCTGGACCAAAGGAAAGAAAAGCTGATGCATCCAATATACTATGCAAGTAGAACCCTGAGTGGATCACAACTAAACTACACAGTGACGGAAAAGGATATGCTTGCGGTCGTGTTCGCATTGGACAGCAGTTGGGTTAGCCCGGTCCAATGTGTGCCAAAGAAAGGAGGCATGACGGTAGTGAAAAATGAAAACAATGAATTAATTTCAACAAGAACCGTCACCGGATGGAGAATATGCATGGACTACAGGAAGTTGAATCTAGCCACCCGCAAAGATCACTTCCCACTTCCCTTCATTGATCAAATGCTTGACAGGTTGGCAGGGAGGTCCCACTTTTGCTTTCTAGATGGATACTCGTGGTATAATCAAATCTCTATAGCCCTCGAAGATAGAGAGAAGACCTCCTTCACATGCCCATATGGCATCTTTGCCTTCAGGAGGATGCCATTCGGACTGTGCAATGCGCCTGCCACATTCCAAAGGTGCATGATGGCTATTTTCACCGACATGGTGGAAGACATTATGGAGGTGTTCATGGATAATGTCTTAGTGGTAGGGAATTCATTCGATGAATGCCTTGTCAATCTGACAAGAGTGCTGAAACGGTGCATGGAAACAAACTTAGTGCTAAACTAGGAGAAGTGCCATATTATGGTACAAGAAGGTATAGTATTGGGGCACTGGGTTTCAAGCAAAGGCATTGAGGTAGACCGTGCTAAAGTTGATGTCATTGCAAAGCTGCCTCCACCAACATCCGTCAAGGCCATAAGAAGCTTTCTTGGACACGCCGGTTTTTACCGGAGGTTCATCAAAGGCTTCTCCAAAATATCAAACCGTCTGTGTAAGTTACTTTAAAAAGATCACCCTTTTGTTTTTTTTGATAAATGCAGGATTGCTTTTGAGGAACTGAAGAAGAGGTTGGTCACAGCACCCATCATCATTGCCCCTGACTGGGAGCAACCTTTTGAGCTAATGTGTGATGCAAGTGACTATGCGGTGGGGGCAATGCTGGGCCAAAGGAAAGACAAGCTGATGCATCCAATATACTATGCAAGTAGAACCCTGAGTGGATCACAGCTAAACTACACAGTGACGGAAAAGGATATGCTTGCGGTCGTGTTCGCATTCGACAAATTCTGGTCCTATCTCATAGGATCAAAGCTAATCATATACACAGACCATGCAACTTTAAGATATTTAATTCATAAAAAGGAATCTAAGCCGCTCCTGATTCGTTGGGTGTTGCTTCTCCAAGAGTTCGACCTCGAAATTAGGATAGGAATGGTACTGAAAATCAAGTCGCTGACCATTTGTCAAGACTTGAAGGAGCTGAAATTATCAAAGAGAGTGGGGAAATTCTGGAAACCTTTCCAGACGAGCAGCTGCTCACCACCACTCTCCTTGAAACACCATGGTATGCTGACTATGCTAATTATCTAGCTAGTGGTATTGTTCTTCGTGACCTCTCATCGGTCCAGAGGAAAAGATTTTTTCGTGAAAGTCAGCTTTATTATTGGGATGAACCATATTGGTTTGAGGATATGTCTTGATAACATGATCCGGAGATGCGTCCCCGAGATAGAACAATCTTCTGTTTTGGAGGCATGTCACGCTTCAGCATCTGGCGGTCACTTTGGCGGAATACGTACAACTGCCAAAATACTTGAGGACGGTTTCTATTGGCCAACGGTGTTTAAAGATGCACACTTGTGGGTGAAAGGTTGCAACGAATGTCAATGCACCAGGAACATCTCCCGACGTCATGAAATGCCAATGAACCCAATCCAGCAAGTTGAAGTGTTCGATGTCTGGGGAATAGACTTCATGGGGCCCTTTATTAGCTCATACGGAAATAAGTACATACTTGTTGCAGTTGACTACGTGTCCAAATGGGTGGAAACTGCAGCATTACCCACCAATGATGCTAAGGTGGTAGTGAGATTTTTGAAGAAGAATATTTTCACCCGGTTCGGGACTCCAAGGGCTATCATCAGTGACGGGAGCACACACTTTTGCAACCGAGCTTTTGAGCAATTATTGGCCAAGTATGATGTTAAACACCGTTTGGCCACTCCATATCACCCGCAGACTAGCGGGCAAGTTGAGGTCTCCAACAGGGAGATAAAAAGTGTACTGACTAAAACTGTGAACGCCACAAGAACTGACTGGTCCAGAAAGCTTGATGACGCACTATGGGCTTATAGAACATCATTCAAAACACCCATCGGCATGTCTCCATACAAATTGGTGTTTGGGAAAGCTTGTCACCTACCGGTTGAATTAGAGCACAAAGCTTGGTGGGCACTGAAACAATTGAATCTCAACTTGGATGAAACAGGTAAAGCAAGGCTAACTGGGTTGCATGAATTAGAAGAATTTCGGTATCTGCCATTTGAAAGTACTAGATTGTATAAAGAGAGAAAGAAGCGGATTTATGATCAAAATATCATTGAGCGGAACTTCAAAAGCGGGGATAATGTACTACTATACAATTCAAGATTACGATTGTTCAGGTAAATTGAAATCAAGGTGGTCAGGACCCTTCAAGGTAATTAAGGCATTTGAGTCAGGAGCTGTGGAAATTCAAACTATGGATGGATCACGTACATTCAAGGTAAACGAACAGCGGTTGAAACCTTACATAGGCCTGGATGACATGGAGGACAAGGTAGAATTGCGGTTAGATGAACCTCAAAGGTCTAGCGAGCCTTAAAATGCGCTAAGTTGAGTTGTGTCGCGACGTTAAATCAGGCGCTACGTGGGAGGAAACCCACGAACATGTTGTAAGTATTTTTATGTTAGTAGTATTTAATAAAATAAAATAAGAAAAAACAAAATTTTTGCTGAAACAACTGGGAAAAGTTTCAGAGAGGGGCACTGTCCGCGGTCCATCCGCGACCGCGGATGAACAGCAGAAAAATGACCTCTCTGAATTTTCTCTGTTCACGGTCCATTCGCGGCCGCGAACCAACCGCGGAATAATGCCCCCTCTGAATCGCGACTGTTCGCGGTCTATTTGCGGCCGCGAACGAACCACGAACAGTCACGTCCAGTTTCGCGGTCAGTCAAAAATAACATTTTTTTTTATTTTCTTTCCCCCCCCCCCTTCTTTAAACCCTAAAACCCATCCC
This sequence comes from Nicotiana noctiflora, assembly GCA_032618575.1. Classification (NCBI taxonomy): domain Eukaryota; kingdom Viridiplantae; phylum Streptophyta; class Magnoliopsida; order Solanales; family Solanaceae; genus Nicotiana; species Nicotiana noctiflora. The sequence goes on along the minus strand of JASVEL010007876.1, from coordinate 132,482 downwards.
CTCTTTCCCATAACCCCATTAGCCGCCCTCTCTCTCAAAAACTCTCTCTCTCCCTAACTTCAAATCCTCTCCCTTCTCTCTACAAAATACCAACCCCCTCTTCTCCAAATCATCCCCTTGTTCCTCCTTACTTCTCCATTGCTATAACTTGTAAGTTTCTCTACTTTTTCTCTTTTATTTTGTTTTTATTTTTATTTTTTGATTGTTTATTTTGTATTATTAATTAGATAATATTAGTTTCGGGTAAATCATGAATATAACTTGGTTTCTTTTTGCACATTACATGTTTCCATGAATTTCTTCTAAGGAACCTTGTTATATGATGAAAGTTTGGTAAAGAATGGGTTGTTGGGTCTTCAATTGTGTTTATGATGCTAATTTTATGATTTGGAGACCCAAATAGTATTTTGACCATATATGTTGATTGGTTAGCCAAGTTGGGCAAATTATCCTTGATCATAATTGATAAATGTAGTTTTAGGAGACATAATGCCCAACTCATGAATTGGTTATGGTTTATTTTATTGGGGATGGATTAAGTCAATTGGGTAATATTAGAAGTGTTCAAATAACTAAGTGTGGGGTGCTTGAATAGGCATGTGTAAAATAGTTAGATAAAGAATCTCAATATAGGAGTATGAGGTAATTGCACGAAAAATGGTCAATTGTGATATCTCACGGATGGCGAAGTCTGAGTAGCTTCCGATGACTAACGGTTTACAAAATTTTTGGCTATCTTATTGGTGCAGGATCATGGCCCCAAAGAGAGCTCGACATGTTGCTAGCTCATCTAGGCAACCGACTTATGATCAGTCTAGGTTTGCTTGTGAAGAAGCGGAGAATGGATTTCACATTAAAGCAACCAAGAAGTGGCTCCAAGAGGTAGAAGTTGACTGGATAGCTATCCGCTCGGAGAAGTCGGAAATATATGATGAGATTCGGAGGCGCGAGATGGAGTTCCTCTTTGACTCACCTCCTAAGGTGAACAAGATGCTTGTCCGGGAATTCTACGCCAATGCTCCTTACACTATGGTCAGACAAGTGTTCGTTAGAGGTAAGAATGTTGATGCCCATATTCATACTATTAGGCAGATACTTAGACTACCCATGCACACTAGTAATGTCGACTATTACCATGATAGGCCAGGTGTCACATGGATATGCTAATAGAGGCCTTATGTGTAGACGACATCTCGGTGTGGATTTGAAATAAGACTCTGTAGTCTAACTGCTTTACACACACTGCCAAATGTTGGTTCTCTATAATTTGCAACCGTATCTTGCCCTCGAGTAACACCACGGATGTTAACTTTAATAGGGCACTCTTGACTTGGTGTTTTGTAACACTTCGGGATGTTGATATCGCCCGCGTAGTTAGTGATGAGATGGTATTGAGGGGATCCCTCACTGCCAAGGGTTTTTATTACCCATCTCTTGTCACTACATTGTGTCTCCTCCATCAGACCCCAGTAACTGAAACTGATGGTGAGCTACTACCAAAAGCTCCATTTAGAGCTGCTCAAATCTGGGTTGGACGAGACACAACCCAATTGACTTGGATGAGGAGGACGATCCTGTACCGGTTGCCCGGGCCAGGCACTCCACGGATTCAGCCGGACTTTCCAGGCCTGCTCTTCGTGGAGCAAGTATGTCTAGGTCCGAGTCCACACAACCTATGCTTAGGTCCATGGAGGAGGAGGTTGCTGATCTGCGCACCTCTGTTGATGGCTTGCAGACACGGCTAGAAGCCATGTCTACAAGGCAAGTCCGGTCAGAAAACAGGTTTATGGCATTTAGAGCACTTGGACGAGCCTGTCATGTCGATCCATCCACCGTCTCCGACTCCGAGTGAGTCTCAGGTAATTTTCTTGCCCCTCTTGTGCTTTAATTTTTATTTATGTCATGGGGACATGACATATCTTTAAGTGTGGGGTGGGTGACTTATCTGTACATGATGTTTATATTAGTTGTAGTAGTAATATAAAATAATAAAAACACAAAAAAATCATAAAATTTTAAAAATCCAAAAATATGAGTAGAGGACTCTTCCTGATGACGGACTATTTGGGACAAGTACTCTTGAGGGAAGTAGTCCATGTAGGAATTATTCTTTCTTTTACGGACTATTTAGGACAAGTACTCTTGAGAAAAGTAGTCCACGTAGGAATTTTTCTTTCTTTTATTTTCTTTTTATAGGTAGTGTATCATCTCCCCCTTCGTTTTTCTTTTGACCACGGTTCTTTTCCAATGGTTTTTATTTGAACCGGGTTATGTAGATTTTTCTTTTCTTAGGATTAGAGTAAAAAGGGTAACATGTAAACCCGAGTATGCACATTAGCAAAGCTTAATTGAACTTGAGAATGTATTTTCTAAGCTTGACTGTAGAATCTAAATATGCCTTAAATTTGCACAATAATGCTTGCTTGAACATAGATAGGACTTTGTAGATGAACCAGATTCCAAATGAGTTGCATGCCATGTGTGTGTGAGGTTTTACTTACATTGTATGCTTTACATGATGCCTAGAACTTGCCCTGTGTGTTTGCAAAGCGAAATAGAAGTTGTTTGGTTGTAGAAGGGATAAAGGCATTGCTTTGTGTAACCCCATATACCAATAGACATGAATTCACCGGTACATTATATATTAGTTAACCCCTTTGAGCTTAAGCCTATTCTTTGATAACCCTTGAATGTTCATCAATTATGTATAATGTTCTAATTTACCTCATAGAAGCACTTGTATTGTAATGAATATGCAAAAGTTTAAGTGTGGGGTGAAGGGAAATTGAAAAAGGGAAAATCAAGAATTAATGATAGAAAATAGTGGACTGGTCCAAAATAATGTTACAAAGCAATGAGACAAAAGAGATATATCAATGAATATGTAAAAAATTAGAAAGGCCAGTTACTTCAACAAAAGAAAAGTGGGGGTTAAAAGTAAAGAAAGGTGAAGGAATGTTTGTGGGAGACATAAGGTAGAAAACAAAAAGGGAAGATGTGAAAAGGAAAAAGAAAAGTGCTTAGGGAGGCTAGTCACTATAACCAAAAGTATCCTACCCGTCACAGAGCTAACATTACAACCCTTAAAGACCTCTTGATCTATGATTGAATGACTCGATTAGTGGAGTATTACACTAGGGGCAAGCATATGGTGTGTATGTATTCATATAAATGTTCTTTGTTGAGAGTGAGTGAAGTTTTCCGATATCTATAAGTTCCATGTCTTTGAATTTTTAATGTGTGGGAACTTCTCTCAATAAATTTTGTGAGGGCATGTAATTCAAGAGGAAGAAGGTAAATTTGCAAGTTTTTGGTAATAAGTAGAGTAAGTAATAATGTGCGGGCATGAGAGTTTGCGGTTAGGTAAAGATTGTGCATATCTTAGGTTGTTCATGTATAATAGCTTTTGTGACATATTTTGGGGGAGACAAATTTTTTTAAATTGGCCTAAAGTGTGATTAAGGTTGCTCGAGGACGAGCAAAGGTTTAAGTGTGGGGTATTGATAATAGGTGAATTTGACTATAATTGTGCCATAAATAATCACACTTTGTTATGGTATTATTGTTGTTTATGAGGACAAAATACTTTGATTAGTGTTTGTTTGTGTGTTATAGGTACATGTGATGCAATGGATTCTAAGAAGAGTTATTTAGAAGTCATATGTTGATGAAAAGGCCAAGAGAAGAGCAAAAGGGAAAAGAGCTGGAAGAAGCAGTCAAAAATCCACAGCGCTGTTCCTCCGCGGTTCATCCGCGACCGCGGATGAACCGCGGATAATTGGGCTTTTTGAAGTTTTACTGTTCGCGGTCGGCTCGCGGCCGCGAACCAACCGCGGAAGCCGGCGCCCATTTCTCCTAATTGGATTCTAATTTAGTTATTTAAGCCCTAAAACCTCTATATAAACTCCTAGTTTGCCCAATAGAGGCATGTTGTCTTTAATTCAATACTTTTGCAAGATATTTATTAAGAGAGAATCCTCTCAACTCCTTCTTTTATTTTATATCAATTATTTCTTTATGATTTCAATTATTATTCTTGTTTCTTCAAGCATGAGTAGCTAAATCCTTTTCTAGGGTTTTGATGGAACCTATTGAGTGATGAACTTATCGTTTATGTGATTACAAATTGTGACTTAGATTTCTATTTGTTCAACTTCATTCTTGTTGTAGTTATCTGGTAGAGCTCCCAATTAGCGGTGCCTATTTAGTGTGCATAACTTGGAAAAGAGTGCATATTTAGGTATATTGTTGAACAACACCACACCTAGGTTATTGGAGGAATCTATAACTTTAGGCGTAAAGATGGGGTTAGGAATAACGAAGTCTTGGGTGCAATATTAAGTGAACTATTCAAATTAAAGCTAGCTAGGGTAGCTCGGGAGAGTGCACTAGTAAATTATTGTAATTGCTCGGGAGAGGGTTATGATATACATAGCGTTCATGATTGATAGAATATATTAACAATTTGTATAAGCATAACGATAAGGGATTCCATCAATAGGGGAAATCAATACCTTAGTCCTTCTCCATATTATTTTACTCTACATTCATTTTTTACTCTTAAGCATTCTTAATTCTTGCAAGTAGTTAGTCGAAAATCATACACAAATATACTCTAAATTTTGGGAACTTGATTCAGAAGTACTCTTGGGTTGTGAAAGTTGTGATTGATAGGTTAATTCTCTGTGGGATCGATCTTGGACTTATTAGACCAAGTTATATTGACTACGACCGTTGCTTGGACGTGAATCAAGCCGCCATGAGCATTGTCGCCTCCCGATGTTAGACACAACCAGCAGCAACCGATGGCAATCGGTAAGTTAGTAAGGTTCGCCCCATGCACTTTGCCCCTTGCGGTGCTACTAGCATGTTTCTTTGCCGTTCCATTGCTAAAAGCCATCAGCCACCACGAGTGTTGCCGCCTCCCGATATTTCCCGCAATAACTAATGGCAATCGACATCTACTAAGCTTCACCACATGCGCACGGTGCCTTGTGGCGCTACTTGCACGACGTTCCGCCGTTCATTATATAAAGCCATCAGCTGCCGCGAGCGATGCTAGACACAACCAGGAACAACCGATGGCAATCGGCAACTTAGTAAGCTTCGCCCCATGCACTTTGCCCCTTTCGGTGCTACTTGCACGTTGCTTTGCTGTTCCATTGTTAAAAGCTATCAGCCGTCACGAGCGATGTCTCTGTCGATTGTTGCCCGCAACAACCGATGGCAATCGGCAACTTAGTAAGCTTCGTCCCATGCAATTTGCCCCTTGTGGTGCTACCAGCACGTTGCTTTGTCATTCCATTGCTAAAAGCCATCAGCCGTCTCGAGTGGTGGGGGGGGGGTTTCCGACCTAACCCACAAAAACCGATGGCAATCGGCAACTTAATAAGGTTTGCCCCATGCACTTTGCAACTTGCGGTGCTACTAGCATGTTGTTTTGCCATTCCATTGCTAAAAGCCATCAGCCGTCATGAGTGACACGATACCAGACACAACCCGCAACAATCGATTGCAATCAGCAACTTAGTAAGCTTCGCCCCAAGCACTTCACTCATTGCGGCGCTACTAGCACGTTGCTTTTCCGTTCCATTTCTAAAAGACATCAGTCGCCACGAGCATTGTTGCCTCCTGATGTTAGCCATAACCAGCAACAACTGATGGCAATCGGCAACTTAGTAAGCTTCGCCCTATGCACTTTGCCCCTTGCGGTGCTACTAGCACGTTGCTTTGCCGTTCCATTGCTAAAAGCCATCAGCCACCACGAGCGTTGTCGGCTCCCGATGTTGCCCGCAACAACTGATGGCAATCGACATCTACTGAGCTTTGCCCATGCGCACGGTGCCTTGCAGCGCTCCTTGCATGACGCTCTGTCGTTTATTTTCTAAAGCCATCAGCAACCACGAGCGATTCTAAACACAACCAGCAACAACGGATTGAAATCAGCAACTTAGTAAGCTTCGCCCCATGCAATTCACCCCTTTTCGGTGCTACTTGCACATTACTTTGCCGTTCTATTGCTAAAAGCCATCAGCCATCACGAGCGATGTCTCCATCGGTTAGTGCTACTAGCACGTTGCTTTGTCGTTCCATTGCTAAAAGCCATCAGCCATCACGGGCGGTGGGGGGGCTTACAGACATAACCCACAACAACAGATGGCAATCGGCAACTTAATAATCTTCACCCAATGCACTTCGCCACTTGCGGTGCTTCTAGCATGTTGCTTTGCCGTTCCATTTCTAAAAGCCATCAGCCGCCATGAGTGATCTAATGCCAGACAAAACTTGCAACAACCAATGGAAATCGGCAACTTAGTAAGCTTTACCCCATGCACTTCACCCCTTGCGGTGCTACTCACATGTTGCTTTGCCGTTCCATTGCTAAAAGCCATTTGCCGCCACGAGCGTTGTCGCCTCCTAATTTTGCCTGCAACATCCATTGGCAATCGGCACTTACTAAGCTTTGCCCCATGCGCACGGCACCTTGAGGTGCTACTTGCATGATGGTCCACCTTTTGTTGCCAAAAGTCAACGTTTGCAACGAGCGGTGCTACCCCCAGGCATGTTACGAGCCCATACTAGTACTTGCCGGCGTGGATTGTGAACTTCGGGGACGTAGCACGGACAAAGCATGCATGCCCCCTATGCCCACACCCCATGCCAGCGTCGCCAATGCGTGCCCGCACTGCCTGGCAGCCGGCACCTGAGGTGCCTTTCAACACCTCTACCCCCATTATATATGCTTAAAAAAACCCCCAAGTTTCAGGAGTAGACATGCCTTCTCCAGAGAATCATAATGGAGTTGTACAACACCAAATAGCATAAACCAAGGTACAACTTAGCTAATATATTCACAAAAGACTTTTAAACATTGTAAATGATATTTTTTATAAAACAAAAATATTTTTTTATATTTATTTTTTTATAAAATGAAAAGTACATGGAAAAATAGTAAATAATAGGAAAATTATTATAAGAATATGAACAATAATGGATAAAATTTCCAATACATCTAGTAATATAATATTATACATAAAAGAGTAATTATTTTTTATATAAAACTAACATAAAAACTATTTAAAATTACAAAAAAACATTAAAATTAATAAAAACTTGATAAAAAAATAGGTAAAATACATAATATTTTTATAAAACCATATGGATGACCAACCACCATTAATCATGAATAAATTCCATTGTCGCAACCGCTATAAGTGATTTCGACTTAAAACCGCCGGCGCCAACCACCAAGCGTCCACCAACCATCGCCGGTCGCTACCGCAAAGCACCGCTACTTTCCATCACCGCCACCAACGACCACTACCATCATTGCGCTTGACATGTTGCTAAGCATTTGGCTAGCACTAAACATGGAGCAGTGTGGAGACACGTCCTGACCCATGCCATGGCCATGCACATCCATGTCCTGCCACGTCCTGACTCGTGCCATGGCCATGGCCTGCCACGTGCTGACCCGTGCTA
>JASVEL010007876.1:117500-120000 GCA_032618575.1 Nicotiana noctiflora | reverse complement strand
GAGGATTGACCCGGCCAATTAAGGCCAGGAGCGCATTACCGGCAGAAGGGACGAGACGACCGGTGCACACCTAAGGCAGACCGGCCGGCGCATCCCAAAATCCAACTACGAGCTTTTTAACTGCAACAACTTAAATATAAGCTATTGGAGCTGGAATTACCGCGGTTGTTGGCACAAGACTTGCCCTCTAATAGATCCTCGTTAAGGGATTAAGATTGTACTCATTCCAATTACCTGACTCATAGAGCGCGGTATTGTTATTTATTCTCACTACCTCTCTGTGTCAGGATTAGGTAATTTGCGTGCCTGCTGCCTTCCTTGGATGTGGTAGCCGTTTCTCAGGCTCCCTCTCCGGAATCAAACCCTAATTCTCTGTCACCATTCACAACCGTGGTAGGCCACTATCCCTCCATCGAAAGTATAGGGCAGAAATTTTAATGATGCGTCGCCGGCATAATGGCCGTGCGATCCGTCGAGTTATCATGAATCATTGCAGCAACAGGCAAAGCCCACGTCGACCTTTTATCTAATAAATACATCCCTTCTAGAAGTCAGGGTTTGTTGCACGTATTAGCTCTAGAATTACTACGGTTATCCGAGTAGTAGATACTATCAAACAAACTATAACTGATTTAATGAGCCATTCATAGTTTCACAATCTGAATTTGTTCATACTTACACATGCATGGCTTAATATTTAAGACAAGCATATGACTACTTGCAGGATCAACCAGGTAGCATTCCTCATATACGCCGGCATCGCATGAGCATGGCTGACCCAAAGGGCACGACCAAGTCCAAGACAAGCATAACCGTTATTCGTAAGGGGCATTCTTTGGGAAGATAGGAGCCAATGAAGAACCCGTGCCCATTGCGTTTACTGAATCCGAGAGTTTGAGCATACTAGTCATGGACCAAGCCATCGCAAGGCGAAGCAAGGACAACTTGGGAGAAAACTACAGCTTTTGGTTCACCCGCACGTCGAACGTAATGGGCGAAAGGCAACCGATTGTGCTTGATAATGCCTTGGCATTAAGTATGCAACACAAAAAACCGACGCCAAACAAGCCTAATTTGTGCTTGTGCCATGACTGAGATAGCGTGCAGGCTAAGATGTCGCTGCTCAAGAAGGGATCCAACCTATCCACGCAAGCCGAACACCACTCATGTGCCACACATACACTTGCCTCACCGATACAAGCCAACAACAGCCCCAACACGCGACACGCAGCCATGTGTTGTTGCTGATGCCAACGTTGCAAAGCCAAGACAAGCCCCTCAAAGCACGAATAGGGGGTTGAAGCAATGCCAGACACAACCCGCAACAACTGATGGAAATCAGCAATTTACCAAGCTTTGCCCCATGCGCACGGCACCTTTCGGTGCTACTTGCACGATGCATTGCTGTTCCATTGCAAAAAGCTATCAGCCGTCACGAGCAATGTCGCCTCCCGATGTTATGCTAGACAAAACCGGCAACAACCGATGGTAATTGACAACTTAGTAAGCTTCGCCCCATGCAGTTCGCCTCTTGCGGTGCTACTTTCACATTACTTTGCCGTTCCATTTTTAAAATCCATCAGCCGCCACGAGCGTTGTCGCCTCGGTAATTGGCAACTTAGTAAGCTTCTCCCTATGCACTTTGCCCCTTGTGGTGCTACTTGCACATTGCTTTGCCATTTCATTACTAAAAGCCATGAGCCGCCTGGAGCGTTGTCGCCTCCCGATGTTGCCTGCAACAACCAATGGCAATCGGCAACTTAGTAAGCTTCGCCCCATGCACTTCGTCCCTTGCGGTGCTAGTAACACGTTGCTTTGCCGTTCCATTGCTAAAATCCATCAGTCGCCACAAGCATTGTCGCTTCCCGATGTTAGACACAACAAGCAACAACCGATGGTAATCGGCAACTTAGTAAGCTTTGCCCCATGCACTTTGCCCCTTGCAGTGCTACTAGCATGTTGCTTTGTCTTTCCATTGCTAAACGCCATCAACCGCCACGAGCGTTGCCGCCTCCCGATGTTTCCCGCAACAACTGATGGCAATCGACATCTACTGAGCTTCACCCCATGCGCACGGCGCCTTGCGGCGCTACTTGCACGACGCTCCGCCATTCATTGTCTAAAGCCATCAGCTGCCACGAGTGATGCTAGAGACAACCAGCAACAACCAATGGCAATCGGCAACATAGTAAGCTTCTCCCCATGCAATTCACCCCTTTCGATGCTACTTGCAGGTTGCTTTGCCGTTCCATTGATAAAAGCCATCAGCCGTCACAAGCGATGTCTCCATCTGTTGTTGCCCGCAACAACCGATGGCAATTGGTAACTTAGTAAGCTTCGCCCCATGCACTTCGCCCCTTGCGGTGCTACTAGCACGTTGCTTTGCCATTCCATTGCTAAAAGCCAACAAACGTCACGAGCAGGGGGGGCTTACAGACATAACCCAGAACAACCGATGGCAATCTGCAACTTAGTAAGCTTCACCCCATGCACTTCGCCA
>JASVEL010007876.1:95000-110000 GCA_032618575.1 Nicotiana noctiflora | reverse complement strand
CATAAAAACTATTTAAAATTGCAAAAAAAGCATAAAAATTAATAAAAACTAGATAAAAAATAGGTAAAATACATTATATTTTTATAAAACCATATGGATGACCAACCACCATTAATCATGAGTAAATTCCATTGTCGCAACCGCTATAAGTGATTCCGACTTAAAACCGCCGACGCCAACCACCAAACGTCCACCAACCGTCCACTACAAAAAAAGCCTTATTAGGGACCAGTATTTAGGGACATGTTTTAATTATGGTCCCTAAAAGTGAACTTACAAGGATGAGAATTTGTGTTGGTCCTTAATATACAATTTTAACACATAGATACACGACCAGACCTATTCTTGTCTACACCAAAATTAATATCTGGTCTCTAACGCTGGATTTTAGTGGGATAGGCTGGCGGGAACTAATGAAATATAAAAATTAAAATTAAAAAACAAAAGGAAATTAAGCTCCAAATTACACCGAATCCCTCCAAATTCTATTTTACCCTAAAATCTCTCAAACTTTAAGCCTAAAATCCCTAAGGGACTGCCAATCCAACTCCTTCAAAATTCAGAATCTCAGCCACTAAACTCCTTAAAAATTTGGAATTAATCTTAATCGCTATAAAGATCGAGCGAGGCGTCAAACAACTCTGTTTAGTTTGCCAATCGAACTCGAAGCTTTAACATTCAGAATCTCAGCCGCTAAACTCATTCAAAAATCAGAATCCCAGTCGCTAAAAAGATTGAGCGAGGCGTCAAACTCTGTTCAGTTTGATCGAGCAGCAAGGCGTCTGTTCAGTTTGATCGAGTGAGGCGCGTGTCTGTTCAGTTTCTTCTTTGGAGACTATACTATTGGATTATCTGCTAAACAAGTGTAAGTTCAATTTCTTTCTTTTTGATATGTTCTGTTTGTTTCTTCTTCTTGGTGTCCTTTTTCCCTTTGAATCAGAAATCGCAAAAAAGTGGTTCAATTTTTTGTTTCTTTATTTGTTTTCTGCAACTTAGAACTCTAAACATGGATTCAATTTCTTTAATTTGAATCAGAAATCACAAAAATGTTCTTCAATTTCTTTCTCTTTTAGTTTTTGTTTCTAGTTATGGAATCATAAAAGAGTATCTAGTATAGTCCAGGGGTGTTAATTGCCTGACCTTGATGTTGTAACTGCAGTGTCACAAGAATGACAATATATAATGTCCCTTATGTGTCTACTGATTACGCCTAGGGGAACTAAGATTGCTGGAAAGTTGTGGCTAGATATAAGCAAGATTGTTACTCGTTAAGTCGATGAAGGTGTTGCCAAGCAAAACATCATTGATCAATTTAGGCATTTTCGGGGTGGACGGATGCTTAGTATGTTATATTCACAATTGTCGTGCTAGTATCTAATTACGTAATCTAATATTTGGATAGTCTAGACTGGATTCTATGAACATTTATAAGTTTGTACGTGTGCGTAGTAAATAGATAGAACTAATATTTGATGTTGGCAGTTTTTTCTATGGTAGAGACAAAGATATATAGCTTCTATTGTTAAGTATACAAGTATAGTTTGTGCTACAATATGTTAAATTGAAGTTTGCCCATCATATTGAATTCACCGAAGTGCAGGCTAATGCTATTTATACTTTTTCTTCACTGTGAAGCAAATATGACATTTTCTATCCAACTCATCTTTTTCCATATAATCCTTAAGACCTGTTACATCTTATAAAACTGAGAACAAGAAGTCTAGCTTACGATATATACATTGAAGTCAATAGGTTTGTATCTGGAAGGGTTTACACAGAAGAATTAAACATAAATTAAAAGGGTGAGATTGAATTATGGTGGATGTCAGCTCTAAATTGAAGAAATTCTCAATGGACTGGTTCAACTGTACCTTACATGTTACCAGCTGCCAAAAGTAAGACAGAGTTGTAGCGTATATACTAGGAAATTCCTATATATCATAGATTTGGAGAAAAATCATTATTCTTAATTGATAAAGATCAAAATATTTAAAATTGTCTTGTAATTAGGCATCTTCTAAGATGCACAAGCTAACATTTTCTCAAAGAAACCACTGGGAATAATGTGTAATAGCTGGATAGAAGAAGACGGAAGCTAAACCACCGTAAATGGACAACTGTTAGGCCAGGGTAATTTGAATAATTTCTTGAGCACAAGATAAACCAAATTCAAAGCTAATATCACTCCTTAGCAGGTTTTATGTCACGCCCCAAATCGGAGAACATGACCGGCGCCTGACCGGGTTGCCCCAGTCAAGCGGACCTGGATGCCTTTCATTCCCACGCGTTACCCCTGTGTTGCTTGTTTCTCATTAATCGAATATCTTACTAACCATGAATGATTTCACATTAAACAAATAAAACCATACGAGTGATTCATTAACAAGTTTGCAGTTTTTTTCAATGCCCGACATAACATGATGTATACATAATACTGGAGTCCCATAGTTTACATGTCTACAGAGCCTCTAGGATACAAAAAGGGGATACAATACTTGCTGGTAACAAGGCTCCGGCTATACCTTATAAAACCAATATGAAATCTAAACAGAAGTGGCATGAACCACACAGGGCCCCGAGGAAGAAAGGGCTCACCAAAACGGGCAGTGGAAGGAGAAGGATACTACCGCCGATGAGCTGAAGTGCCTGCTACTGATCCACCTACAATCATAACACGAATGTAGCGTCCCCGGCAAAAGGGACGTCAGTACACTTGAATTGTACTGGTATGTATGGACAAACTTTGTCCCAAGTAAACTCAAGCCATTGAATTACATCAACAATTAATTAAGCCAGGCAACCATGTTTCCACATTTTCCTCATTTCAAATAATTCTCAACACAAAGCACTTTCTACGATCAACCAATTTCACAATAACCAATCAATTACGTAAACCACAAGTAGTCAAACAAAGGGACAATCAGTGCCCCACAGGTTGCAAACTCGCTGTCTCCTTTCACAATTTCACATTATTGATTTTTGTATCAATTTTCAATAGCGATTTCGATCGCTTTCCATCCTTATTGCCCCCGACCACCCTTATTACCTCGGCCACCCTTATCACCCCAACCCACACCTTATTTCCTCACGTTGCGGCGCGCAACACGACCCCGTCTTACAGTTTAAAACACAACAATTTCAAACAGCAGATAAGGTACTATACACAGTTTCAACAAGTTCAAATAAGCAACTTGCACATTGTTTCATGTTCTCAATTATTTTTCAAATCAATATCACAACCATGTTACAATATTTCCACAATTCAAGTGTTTCATCTCTTTCCACAATAAACAAATTCTCAAGCGTTTCGTTTGTTTTACACAAGGTGCCATATAGGCCATCATAATCATTATTCACAATTCTTTACCCATTTCGACTCTCATTAAATTTTCGGTTCATATTCTATACCACATTACTCATATTTCAACAACAACTTTGAGAATTTCACACAATTTGTCAAATTAATACTAACCAAACAAATTTCACACATATAGGCGATTTCACAAGAATCAAAATTAGTCATACATACCTGGTGATGAGTTTTCTTCCTACTTTATGCTTACCCAAGATATCCTACTCTTGCCAACCTTGTTCTTGAAGACTCTTACTTCTACTCACTTCTTTTTACTAGAAATCAAGTTCAATAATCATGCATGAGTGTAAAAATTCTATTTTCAAAAGCTATTATATGCAAACCTCTCTTTACCCAATTAAAACTGAAAATCAAAGAAAATAGTTAGGGTTTTTACCTTGAAAATATTGGGGAAGTTGAATCCTTGCCCTAGAATCCTTTGAAGTAAGATGATTGGAACAATCTTTGAAGATGAAAGATTTCTCTCTCTAAAAACGCTCTCTTCTCTCTCTAATTTTGGTAAGATGATATGATAAAATGAAGAAGAAAGGTGTTATATTAAAGAAGAGATCGGGTCAAAATGTTACAAAAATCGGACCGGGTCAATTATGCGGTGCACTTTGCGACCGCAGAATCAACATGCGGTCCGCATAGTGACCGCAGAATGGCCTCAAAATGACACAAGTTCTGTTACAGAATGCGACCAATATGCGGTCCGCATTCTTGATCTGCGGTCGCAAAGTGCACCGCAGATTCATTATGCGATCGCATATCGACCGCATCTTTGACATGATTTTGGGAGACTTTCTCGAAAGTTTTGCGGCAAGAATGCGGTCCGCATAATAGGTTTGCGGTCGCATTCTTGACCGCATATTTGACACTTTTTTGGAAAACTTTATTCTCTACATTTTTGACACTTAAATCACTACTAAGGGTCCGAACCGCGGCGAGCAAAAATTCTACGCATTCCTAACACATTATTCGGACCATGACACTACAACTACTAGGTTTTATGCACAAAACTTTTACGGGGCCTTACATTTTAGCACATCAATAGAAGTTATGTAAGCCTATGTCTTGTTTTACTAAGTGATTATGAGGAAAGTTTTGATTTGTCTTGGTTTAGTAGTCTTTGGAAGTAATTGTTCTTAAATAGCAAAGCATGTAGGTGTAACTTAAAATATCATTAACAAACTGGTATTAAGAAATTGTTAAATCATGATTGGGACCCTCTAAAGCACTCAATGATTTAGGGGAAGTATCACCTTTCCAGTGTAAAAGTTAGGGAAATTTGATGTGGGATACTGATGTTGACCATTTCTTCAGTAGCTCCTTGTGGAAGTGCTCTATTTCTTTCGCTTGGTGAATTGAATTAAATGTAGAAAAATATAAAAAGTCATTTATATGAATAGAGGAATGAGAGAATATGGTATGTGGAAAAAGCAAGTTGAGAGTATATATATAGGCAAATGATATATGAAAATGAAGAAATAATAAGTTATATGATCAGAGAGTTACTTATTACTTTCTTTTAAAAGTAATGTGCATCTTAATATTTTTGTGATCTTAATTTTTCAAATATTATTTCTATTTTCTATCCAAGGTTATGGCACCAAGTAAACGATGGATGCGACTTGTTGATAACCGACTTGACGAATCCTACTTAATTGGGGTGCAACAGTTTTTGGATTATGCCTTTAGAAGAACGGGAGAATTATATGAAATACGATGTCCGTGTGTCAAATGTTGTAACACAACATTAGGAACACGTGAGACAGTCGAGATACATTTGAAAGTATATGGAATAATAAAAAATTATACTTTTTGGTATCATCATGGTGAAGTTTTGGGTGAGCCACAGTCGGAATGCGAAGTTGAAGATGAAAATGAAGTAGATGATCATGAGGATGAGGATGAAATACATGAAATGCTGAGGGATTTGTATCCTAACCATGATGGAGGCACTGCTGATGTTGATGTTGGTTACAATGATTTACTTGAAGAAGAACCAAATGTTGAAGCCAAAACGTTTTACAACATATTGAAAGATTTTGAGAAGCCACTATACCAAAGTTCAAAAATTTCAAAGCTTTCTACTTTGATTAAATTGCTTCACACAAGAAATATGGGTCGTTGGAGCAACGAGTCATTTACACTGTTATTAAAAAATTTGAAGGATGAGATGCTGCCTGATGGAGCGAATTTGCCAAATTCATATTATGAGGCAAAGAAGGTGATTCGGGATTTTGGGCTTTCCTACCAAAAAATTGATGCTTGTATAAATGATTGCATTCTATATTGGAAGGAAGATAATTTACTTGATTCTTGTAAAGTCTGTGGTGCATCCAGATGGAAAACAGATAAACATAGCGAGGAAGCAAAGAATAGTAAGAATCGTAAAAAAATAACATCAAAGATTTTACGTTATTTTCCACTGAAGCCTAGGCTTCAAAGGTTGTATATGTCTTCAAAAACATCTTCTCTAATGACATGGCATCATGATAAAAGGGTTGATGATGGAACAATGCGGCATCCAGCTGATTCAATGGCATGGAAATCATTTGATGAACTCCATCCCTCATTTGCAGCTGAGCCTCGTAATATTCGAGACTTGCTAGTGATGGATTCCAGCCATTTTAGAATTCAAAAACCTCATATAGTATTTGGGTTGTGGTACTTATTCCTTATAATTTACCACCTTGGTTGTGCATGAAACAGGAAAATTTCATTATGTCCATGCTTATACCTGGTCCAGATAGTCCGGGAGATGCGATTGACATATATCTTCAACCCTTGATAGAGGAGTTGAATGAGTTATGGGAAATTGGTGTTGAGACCTTTGATGCATCAACCAAACAGAATTTTCAGTTACATGCTTCTTTGTTATGGACCATCAATGACTTTCCAGCATATGGAAATTTATCTGGATGGAGTACAAAAGGTAAATTGGCATGCCCATGTTGCAATAAAGACACTTTCTCAATCAGATTGAAGAATAGTAAGAAACAATGTTTTATGGGTCATCGGCGCTACCTTCCTCTTAATCACAAATGGAGGAATGATAAAGAGTCATTTGATGGCACAAAAGAGAAAAGGCTCCCACCGAAAATGCGTTCTGGTATTGAGATACTTAATCAAATGCAAGATCTTAAAGGGTTACAATTAACAAAGGATCCAAAGAAAAGGACCAAGATATCACATGATGTTAGAAAAGATAACTGGAATAAGAGGAGTATTTTTTTTGAACTTCCGTATTGGAAATCACTCTTGTTGCGACATAATTTGGATGTTATGCATATTGAAAAAAATATATGTGATAATATTTTGGGGACGATCACGAATACCAAAGGAAAGACTAAGGACACCATTAAAACTCGACTCGATTTGCAAGAAATGAACATTAGGCCGGAATTGCACCCAATCAAAAAAGGAGAAAAATATGAAGTTCTAACTGCATGTTACACATTATCTCCCCAAGAAAAGCACAACATATGCCTTTTCTTAAAGAACTTAAAGGTGCCAGATGGATTTTCATCTAATATTTCTCAAAATGTTAACTTGAAAGAGCACAAGATTTCTGGATTAAAGAGTCATGATTGCCATGTTCTTCTACAACATTTACTCCCTCTTGCTCTACGTGGTATGTTATCCAAAACAGTGTGTGAACCACTTATCGAGTTGTCTTTATTTTTTAATGTGCTTGGAGCAAAGGCATTAAGGACTAGTGACTTGGATCAGATTAAACCTCAAATTCCTATAACACTTTGTAAGTTAGAAAAGGTATTCCCTCCCTCGTTTTTTGATGTCATGGTGCACTTGCCTACTCACTTAGCTAATGAAGCTAAGCTTGCTGGACCGGTTCAGTATCGGTGGATGTATCCTATAGAACGATGGTTGTATTTTTTGAAATCTATCATTGGTAATAGGGCTTGTCCAGAAGGTTCAATTGAAGAGGGTTATCTTGCAAATGAATGCATGACCTTATGTTCTAGGTATCTTCATAGAATCGACACAAAGTTTAATCAGCCAGAACGAAATGACGACGGTGGTTTAAAAAATTCTGATGGTGGTTTATCTCTATTTTGTAAATCTGGAAAAACTTTAGGACCTCCAAAATATCATGATCTTGAAGCGGATGAATTAGATCAAGCACATATATACATACTGAAGAATTGTGATGAAGTTCTACCATATCTAGAGTATGAAATTTTGTCCTTCATATCGCATTTTGTTTCCTTTAGGATTCTTTATCCTTTATGTATGACGTTTGTGGTTCAACTAAAATATTTAGAGAATTTGCACGAACTCATGTGGATTCTATTCAACACTTGTCTGATACATAATAGAACAGACAGTTTATTGAATGGTCTAAAGATAGGGTGAGTAATATATACATATTAAATTTAAAAATCTAATATTATATTTTACCCATTTTAAATTAATCAACTTATCTTTTTAATGGTTGCACAATTATATAAAGAAGATCATAGTCAGATCATGGAAGATCTCCTTGCACTTTCATGTGGTCCGACCCAATATGTGTTACATTATAATTGCTACATTGTTAATGGATATAGATTACATGTGGAAGATTATGATAAGTATTTAAGGACTCAAAATTGTGGTGTGGTTGTTGTCGGTGAGACAGATGAACATAGTGAGAAAATTAATTACTATGGAGTTTAATTGACGTTCTTGAATTGCAATTCACCGGAAGAAGAGTGACTTTGTTTTGATGTAATAGGTTTGATGTGTATGATAAAAAGAAAAAAATTAAAACAGATGAATATGGTATTGTAAGTGTTAATTGGGGGCGATATTTGAAAACAAATGAGCCTTTTATATTAGCGGACCAATCATCTCAAGTATTTTATGCTAATGATAATTCCATCAAGGGTTGGTGTGTAGCATGAAATACACAACCTCGCGACTCCTATGAGATTTTGCAGCAAATGGATGGTGATGTTGTAGATTTAGAAAATCCTACACAAAATAAACGAAAAAGAACCGACTGAGGTGAAGTATCTCTTT
Organism: Nicotiana noctiflora; assembly: GCA_032618575.1. NCBI lineage: Eukaryota > Viridiplantae > Streptophyta > Magnoliopsida > Solanales > Solanaceae > Nicotiana > Nicotiana noctiflora. Next base: position 101,617 of record JASVEL010007876.1, on the reverse strand, counting down.
ATGCCATTACCATATTATTGTTATGCATTATGATTATATGTTTTTTTGTTGGTACATTGCATTTATAATGTCTTATTTCTTTTTGTAGGTTTGATATGAGACCATCAAAGAATGAAAATGATGTAGCATCTATTGGGAGAGCTACTACCAAATATGCATTTGTTTCACCGGGTGCTATAGGAAAGGGACGGGGGAGAGGGATTAAATCTCTGAGCTCTTTAGGGGTATCTAGAACAGATATTCCATTTTTTTCATCTACTGATCAAGTTATGAAGTACAACCAAATTGTTGAAACGAGTATGGTTTTTCAAATATATTTTATTATCAATTTGTACACCTAAATTTTAGTGCTATTTTCTTACTAATGTGATTTCCTTATACTAGGTGCTGTAGTGAAGGGACGAGGATGAGGGCTTCGATCTATGTGCTCTTTGGGGGTTTCTGAAATGGGACCAACGAAAAAAAATCAATTGGTTTTTGAGAAAGGGCATATGCAAACTAATATTCCATCTTTTACATCTACTGATGACATTATGCACTACATTAAAAAAAATCAGGAAGTACGATTTCTAAAATCTATTCTCTTTTAGAATCAATTTTGTAATTATTTAGATTTGATTTCATGTACTCATGTAATTTCTCGCACTAGGTGATCTGGGAAAGGAACGAGATCAAGACCTTAGATCTATGTCCTCCCTTGAAAAAGCTGAAAATGAAGAGCCATCTTTCCGTCAAAATCCTCATTATATTGTCAAAGCATGTCAAGACCTTCTAAGAGTACCTTGTCTGCCGCTCAAGAATTGCGAACAGTGAATAAGAATCATTTGGTTTATGACAAGGATGCTGATCAAGTTATACACTCCACCCAAAAAGTTGAAGCAAGTATGTTTTCTCAAACCTATTATTTTGCTTTAGAATTGAATTTAATTTAATGCCAATTTTTTAGTAATAGAAATTCTTGCACCAGGTATTCTAGGGAAACGACGAGGGCGAGTTAGATCTATGTGCTCATTTGAAGAGTCTAAAAATGAAGAGCAATCCTTCTATCCAAATTCTCAATATGCCAAGACCTTCTAAGAGTACAAGATTAGACTCTACCATATATGCCGCTCAAGGATTATGAACAATGAATCAAAAGCTTTTGTTTCATGACAAGGAGAATATGCAAACTGATATTCCATTTTCTCCTTCTATTGATCAAGTTATGCAGTCCACCCAAATAGTTGAAACAAGTAAAGTTTCTCAAATCTGCTTGATCACAAGTTGACCATTTTTACAATATTTTCTAACAATTATAAATTAAGCAAATGTAGGTTCAGGTACTGCTGAAAAGGTAAAAAAGGTTCGAGAAAGTAACAAGTGCAAAGAAGTTGCATCACTTGAAGTTGGAGAGAAGCTAAAAGTAACATTTTACAATAATCGAACATTGGGAAAGAATAGCAATCTATTTTCGAGGAACTTGGGAAAAATAGTTTGTGACCATAATATATGCCCGTTGGGAGTATCATCGTGGAATCTCATTAAGGAAGAGAAGTTAAATCACATGTGGGCAGCTGTTAAGGTAATCCTAGTTTCATTCTTGCGAATGCATTTTCTTAGTGTTTCTGAAAGTTGGAAGTTGATAGCTTGAGTCGAATAGAAGATATATCAAGAAAAAGAATTTCAGTATTGCAATTGAATCAGTTACCAGATTTTTATTTTCTGTAATTCATCTGTTAGCAGATTTCATTTGATGCCCTTCTTCTGTTTTCTGTTTTCTGTCTTCTTCTAATGCCCTTCTGTTTTGAAGTCCAAAGTACTGGTTAGAATGGCATACTATATTTTGAGTTAATTTGTTTCGTTTTATTTGGTTTTTATTGATTGATATATAAATTGATCACCTCATCGAAATGAATTCGGTATGATTTTTCTGGTTCAACTTTTTATTCGGTTAAGATGGCAACGATCTCTACTATGCACTGTAGTAACAATTCCATGGTATAAGGATGAAGTAACATGGACCTTTCATTATGTAGCTTTGTTTCTAATAATAATATCTTACACACCAGAAGGGATTTACTCATGCAATATGCCAGTTAGCAAGACCATTTCAATAAACTGCAATTTCTAGCTCTAGTTTTAGCTAACAACCATGATACTTAATCCTCAAGTTACTTATTAAAGGTGATATCTCAAGATTCTTGGAGAATTTTCAGCAAATTTATTTAGCATAGCTAAGTTAACAGCTTAAATATGCTTCTTGTCCTAGGTCTTTGCCATTTGAAATACTTGCAAACTCTCATCTCATGGATATTCTTGGAGAATTTTCAGTAAATTTATATAGCATAGCTAAGCTAACAGCTTAAATATGCTTCTTGTCCTAGTTTTGTGTCATTTGAAATACTTGCAAACTCTCATCTCATGGATAAACTTTGGCATCCTTGTCTCTATTTATATTCATGGGCTTATTCTGATTCCACTAGCTTATGAACCAATCAACTCCGCAGATCAGTTAATCTAAACAGCCTTAGCAATTGTTTCAGTGGTAGTAATAGTTAAAGTTGAGTGTTGGTCGTAGTAAATTTAATCAAGTTATTTAGCTAGATGAGAGTCTTTTGTTTTGCTGCTTTTGGGTTGAGACTGCATAGAACTTTAGGATCTCTACCTTTCACATTCAAGAGTATGCCAGATTGATTTCTGCCCTGTATTCAAGTATAAATTTAACAAAAAGCTAAGGCATTTGTTAATTCAATCTTTATTGTATGACTATGTTTTCTTCTATAACATGGAGTTTCTGTGATAATATTGGATATCAATCTATGTTTGATGTATTGCAGGATAAATTTGAAAGTGATGACATGGATATCCATCGGGATCATATTTTGGGATGGATGAAAGAGTTATGGAACAAATGGAGAGGACAATTGCATGCAAACTATGTGAAGGGTAAGCCAATCCAAGAGGCTCTTAAGAATGTGCCCAAGGGGTAGACAAGAAACAATGGGAGTGGTTGGTAAAAGAACATTTTTCTACCGAAAGTTTTCAGGTTTGACATAATACCTAATTATGTAATTTTATTTTATACAGTGATATTTTAATTAATACATTATTTATAGCATTTGATTTAATGTTGTCACTCAACTATAGGCGAGAAGTAACAGGAATGCAGCAAATAGAACTAAGTTGAAGATGCTTCATCATATTGGTAGCAAGCCAATTAGAGAGATTATTTATCAAAAGGTGTTATTATCATATCTATTATTGCTTAATATTAATGAGACGTTATTTGACATATTTACTTTTATGTAAAGGGCGGAAAAGATGGCACACCACCAGATTTGGCAACTATTTTCTTTGAGACTCGCAAGATGAATAACATACTTGTTGAACCTGAAACAATCGAGAAACATGTGCGTTTGGTTAATTGAATTTGTTCTTTACTTTAGTTATTATGGGATCTGACAAAATTTCTCTATATACTTTGTAGGCTCAAATCAAGGAATTGGTGCAGTCTGAACCGTCACTTCCTAGCATAGAGATTGTAGAAAAATGCTTTGGACCTCAAAGTCATAGTCATGTATTTGGCTTTGGGGGTGGATTAAAGGCAAAAGATTTGAAAGGGGGAACTAACTCAAAAACTGAATTATTGGCTAAGTTACGTTCAACTGAAAATGAAAACCAGTCTTTGAAGGATCGTCTGTCTAACTTCGAAAATGATATGAGAGAATTGAGGAAAATAAAAGAATTAGTACTAGCGCAACAAACTAATTTCCAGCCTCCAGCTGAGGAGAATGACTATTTGGATCGTTGATGATACCAGGTGAGTAACAACTTACATGAAACCTCAATTTATTTTGTTGATTTAAGTGTATGTTAATCTATGAATGTGATTTAAGTGTATGTTAATCTATGAAACTAATTGAGGTGAGGCGATGCGAGCTGCCATCGCTATTTTACAGTGTGGCGTAGCGTTTTCAAAAAGGCAAGCACCTCTGCCTTTGTAGCGTGAGGCGACCTGTAGCATCGCTTTTTGCAAAAACAAAAAGAAGAATGCAGTAGCTAAGAAGAAGGCAGTAGGACCTTGAACCATTTATTACAGTTTTCAGATCTGTCTTTTGAGTTGTTTTTCTCTAATGAGTTGATTCTTCTAATGTCTTGGTCATGGACTAGCTAAGCTAATGACTAAAGTGACTCATCAAGCACCTACCGAGTTTGATCCCAATTGCATACACTGCAGTTGTATTTTTCAAAGCAACAGTAGATTTGAAAAATCCAGTATTAGCTCCACATGAAAATTTCATATTCTCAGACTTAGAAGTTGCAGCACCTGCACATTCGAAATCCTCAAAACCTACATGTTCATGTTGTTTCTTGATAAGATAAAAAATCAGTTGGCAAGTAGTGAGGAGAGTGAAGAAGTTTAGCTTGTTCAATCTTGTGTTTGTAGTCTTTGGCATATTCATTTGTGCTATAACTTGGAACATTGGGCTTTTCCCTGAAAGTACTGGAAGTATAAATGTCACTCTGATCACATTCTAAAACTTTACATGTAGCATCAAAGTATATGTCTGAATTTATCTTGCCATTTTAAGCTGCTGATGAACTTATATAATCTCTTGGGGAGAAAGTATGGTGAAGTTATCAGTGTTGAATAACTTGTGAGCTTGCTTGGGTTTCTGCTAACTAGCAACAGTTGTAACTCGACCAAGGCATTTTTATGGAGTGAACATCTTTTGTACCTTTTTGTTACTCTTATTTTCGGTTTCTTTTGATAATAGTGGTCCTTGTACAACTTTATTGCAGTACATGAACAATTTGAATTACCTATCCAGTTAATCTTTCTTGACTATTCCACAAGAACTACTTTCTGCAACCGAGGTTCTGAGACCAACTGGCGTGGGTTTTACAAGTAAGTATTGCCATTTCTTTTATTTCTCGTGAGGTGTATACACTGTTACCAATCCATTCTCTCTGGCTATTGGTCCTGACGAACTCAATTGGAAAAGTAAAAAAAATAAAAGACTGCTACAACTACAAGTAGCAACATGGCTAAATTTGCTACGGTTGCAAGTACAGAGTTATCAGCATAGCACAGAAAGGCATACTACTATATATTGTTATAAAAGTATATAGAAGAAAAGCAAATATTTGAAAGCAAGTTAGAAGAAAACAGAAAGGCTATTGTTCTAGCAGTAGTAGGTAAATATTTGAAGTTGGAATAAGAGAGAACAAAAGTAATACTACTATATATTGTTATAAAAGCAAGTTAGAAAAAAACAGAAAGGCTTTTTAATCATGAACACAAGATTTTCTCTTTTGGGGAAATAGAAGTGACTACAAGCGTAAAATTCCTTAGAAAACATCACTATCTTCTCAACATTGTTGTATCAACAAATGTATTTATTACTTAGAAAGCTAATAGATAATAAGAAACAAAGTGCAAGCTGCAATGACTGCAGATAGAATGAGTGTATCCCTCGATTGCTTCCTTCTGATTGAACCTGCGAGATTATCCCTCATTCGTCCCTGGGTCAACAGCAGACTGGGAATATTCTACTTTTCAATAATTTGCGTGTTAGCACAAAGCTTAGCTGTGTCACATAGTTGTCAATGCGACTTCCAGGTTGATCAACTTCTGCCAACAGTTTCATTTCCTGATAGCGAAACACTAGCATCACCTGCCTTCTCCGTCGATTTCACAAGCTCACCAACTCGATCAAAATCTGCCACAAGAGCTATAGTACTGTCCAGCTTATCAATAGCTGCTATTATAGGATTTGCTGCATTAAAATTCATTGCTAATGCCTGATTAGCAGGAACATCATAGGAGCGATTAAGAGGGACCTTATCTATCATTGCATTATCTCCTCCAACATTATCAATTGAACCTCGAATGACCAGTTTGTTTTTTGCTGTTGCATCATTTAATTTTGCATCTGTTGCTGCATTTTCCTTACCTCTTTGTTCAGAGCCATGGCATGTTATGAGAGTTATTTATAACTGTAGCATAACTTTTACTCTTATATATGGACATTGTGACTTGAGAATCTATACATCTGTTATATATAGTTTTTCTAACTGAAATTTCTTATTTCTTTAACAAGTGTTGGATATTGAAGTTTACGAGAAAGCCGATCTTTGACGACATAGAGGTCAACCACAATTTTGTTTGGAATTTCAAGAAAAGTTTACATTACAATCGAGGGATATTATTAGTATATGTTATTTTTTTCTAAATGTTTATGAACACAATATTGTGACTAGCTTAATACGATTCAACTAATAAAATGATGTTGATCATGTTGGTATTATTCTATGAAAGCAACATTATCTATGTATTAAGATTTCCAATTCTCTAGTTGCAAACTAAATGTAATTTATAGGGACTTGTGACTTGTTTCTTTAGGGACCAGCTTTAAACTTCTCTGAATAGATATAACGACCAGGTTCTAACTGGTCTTGAACGTTTTAACGACCATATTTAAACTAGTCGCAAAAATATTTTAAGGACAAGAAATTTACTGGTCGTGAAATGTTTTAATGACCATCTTTAAACTAGCCGCGAATATATTTAAGGACCAAACATTTTGTCCCTAAAAAATGCAAATAACCACCAGAAGCGTGGTCAAAAAAAAAAC
>JASVEL010007876.1:82500-87500 GCA_032618575.1 Nicotiana noctiflora | reverse complement strand
ATTTTGACACCGTAACCCGACTTTCGGTTCATCCCGCATCGCCAGTCCTGCTTACCAAAAATGGCCCACTTAGAGCTCTTGATTCCGTGGTGCAGCTCAACAAAGCAGCCGCACCATCCTACCTATTTAAAGTTTGAGAATAGGTCAAGGGCGTTGCACCCCCGATGCCTCTAATCATTGGCTTTACCTGATAGAACTCGGACGCGAGCTCCAGCTATCCTGAGGGAAACTTCAGAGGAACCATCTACTAGACGGTTCGATTAGTCTTTTGCCCCTATACCCAAGTCAGACAAACGATTTGCACGTCAGTATCGCTGCGGCCTCCACCAGAGTTTCCTCTGGCTTCGCCCCGCTCAGGCATAGTTCACCATCTTTCGGGTCCCGACAGGTATGCTCACACTCGAACCCTTCACAGAAGATCAAGGTCGATCGGCGGTGCACCCCTCAGGGGGATCCCACCAATTAGCTTCCTTATGCCTTACGGGTTTACTTGCCCATTGACTCGCACACATGTCATACTCCTTGGTTCGTGTTTCAAGACAGGTGGAATAGGGATCCCACAGGCCAGCATACAGAGTGCGCAGATGCCGAAGCATGCTAGAGGCGCATGCTGGCTACCATAATCAAGGAGATGGCATTCCACGAGCGTATCAAAATCCCGGGCTTTTGCCGCCCCCCCAATCCATGCTGGTCCAAACCCCGAGTCGATCGGCGGACCAGCTCAACACCGTTCCATATCTGACCGGAGCGTATCGCCGACCCCCATCTGCTTCTCTTCTGACAATTTCAAGCACTTTTTGACTTTCTTTTCAAAGTCCTTTTCATCTTTCCCTCGTGGTGCTTGTTTGCTATCGGTCTCTCACCCGTATTTAGACTTGGACGGAATTCACCTATGCTAATGTATACAGCGCGTAGGCTTGCTTTGAGCACTCTAATTTCTTCAAAGTAATAGCGCCGGAGGCACGACCCTGCCAATTATGGCCAGGAGCGCATCACCGGCAGAAGGGACTAGACGATCGGTGCACACCTAAGGCGGACCGGCCGGCTCATCCAAAAGTCCAACTACGAGCTTTTTAACTGCAACAACTAAAATATATGCTATTGGAGCTGGAATTACCATGGGTGCTGGCACTAGACTTACCCTCTAATGGATCCTCGTTAAGGGATTTAGATTGTACTCATTCCAATTACCAGACTCATAGATCCCGGTATTGTTATTTATTGTCACTACCTCCCCGTGTCAGGATTGGGTAATTTGTGCCCCTGCTGCCTTCCTTGGATGTGGTAGCTTTTTCTCAAGCTCCCTCTCCGGAATCGAACCCTAATTCTCCGTCACCCGTCACCACCATGGTAGGCCACTATCCTACCATTGAAAGTTGATAGGTTAGAAAGTTCAATGATGCATCGTCGGCACGATGACCATGTGATCCGTCGAGTTATCATGAATCATAGCACCAATGGGCAAAGCTCGTGTCGACCTTTTATCTAATAAATGCATCCCTTCCAGAAGTCGGGGTTTGTTGCACGTATTAGCTCTAGAATTACTATTGTTATCCGAGTAGTAGATACCATCAAACAAACTATAACTGATTTAATGAGCCATTCGCAGTTTCACAGTTTGAATTTGTTCATACTTACACATGCATGGCTTAATCTTTGAGACAAGCATATGACTACTGGCAGGATCAACTAGGTAGCATTCTTCATTGACGCCGGCATCGCATGAGCATGGCTGACCCAAAGGACACGGCCAAGTCCAAGACAAACATGACCGTCATTCGTAAGGGGCATTCTTTGGGTAGATAAGAGCCAATGAAGACCCCGTGCTCATTGCTTTACCGAATCCGAGAGTCCAAGCATACTAGTCATGGACCAAGACATCGCAAGGTGAAGTAAAGACAACTTTGGACACAACTGCAGCTTTTGGTTCACCCCGCACGTTGAACGTGATGGGGGAAAGGCAACCGATTGTGCTTGATAATGCCTTGGCATTAGGTATGCAACACAAAAAACCAATGTTGAACAAGCCTAATTTATGCTTGTGCCATGACTGAGATGGCATGCGGGCTAAGACGTCGCTGCTCAAGTAGGGATCCAACCTAGCCACACAAGCCGAACACCACTCATGTGTCGCATGTACACTTGCATCACCGATACAAGCCAACAACAGCCCCAACACGCGACGCGCAGCCATGTATTATTGTTTATGCCAACGTTGCAAAGCCAAGACAAGCCCCGCAAAACAAGAATAGGGGGTTGAAGCAATGCTAGACACAACCCACAACAACCGATGGCAATTGGCAATTTATTGAGCTTTGCCCCATGCGCACAGTACCTTTCGATGCTACTTGCACGATGCGTTGCTGTTCCATTGCAAAAAGCCACCAGCCGTCATGAGCAATGTCGCCTCCTGATATTATGCCGGACACAACCCGCAACAAATGATTGCAATCGGCAACTTAGTAAGCTTCGTCCCATGTACTTCGCCCCTTGCGGTGATATCTGCCCGTTGCTTTGCCGTTCCATTACTAAAATCCATCAGCCGCCATGAGCGTTGTCTCCTCCAGCTGTTGCCCGCAACAACCGATGGCAATTGGACACTTAGTAAGCTTCGCCCCATGCACTTCGCCCCTTGCGGTGCTACTTGCACGTGTCTTTGCCATTCCATTGCAAAAAGCCATGAGCCGCCACGAGCGTTGTCGCCTCCCGATGTTGCCCGCAACAACCGATGGCAATCGCCAACTTAGTAAGCTTCTCCCCATGCACTTCATCCCTGGCGGTGCTACTAACACGTTACTTTGCCGTTCCTTTGCTAAAATCCATCAGTCTCCACGAGCGTTGTCGCCTCCCTATGTTAGACACAACATGCAACAACAGATGGAAATCAGCAACTTAGTAAGCTTCGCCCCATGCACTTTGCCCCTTACGGTGCTTCTAGCACGTTGCTTTGTAGTTCCATTGCTAAAAGCCATTAGCCGCCACGAGCGTTACCACCTCCCTATGTTGCCCGCAACAACCAATAGCAATCGACATCTACTGAGCTTCACCCCATGGACATGGCGCCTTACGACGCTACTTGCACGACGCTTCGCCATTCATTGTCTAAAGCCATCAGCTGCCACGAGTGATGCTAAACACAACCAGCAACCACCGATGGCAATCAGCAACTTAGTAAGCTTCGCCCCTTTTGGTGCTACTTGCATGTTGTTTTGTCGTTCCATTGCTAAAAGCCATCAGCCGTCACGAGCGATGTCTCTATCGGTTGTTGGCCGCAAAAACCGATGGAAATCGGCAACTTAATAAGCTTCATCCCATGAACTTCGCCCCTTGCGGTTCTACTAGCACGTTGCTATGTCGTTCCACTGCTAAAATCCATCAGCCGTCTCGAGCGGTGGGGGGAGGGGGGGTTCCGACCTAACCCACAACAACCGATGGCAATCGGCAACTTAGTAAGCTTTGCCCCATGCATTTCGCCACTTGCGGTGCTACCAACATGTTGTTTTGTCGTTCCATTGCTGAAAGTCATCAGCCGCCATGAGTGATATGATACTAGACACAACCCGCAACAACCGATGGCAATCAGCAACTTAGTAAGCTTCGCACCATGCACTTCACCCCTTGCGATTCTACTAGCACGTTGCTTTGCCGTTCCATTGCCAAAAGCCATCAGTCGCCACGTGCATTGTCGCCTCCCAATGTTAGACACAACCAGCAACAACCGATGGCAATCGGAAACTTAGTAAGCTTTGCCCCATGCACTTTTCCCCTTGCGGTGCTACTAGCACGTTGCTTTGGTGTTCCATTACTAAAAGCCATCAGCTGCCACGAGCGTTGTTGCCTCCCAATTTTGCCCGCAACAATTGATGGCTATCGACATCGACTGAGCTTCGCCCTATGCGCACGGCGCCTTGCGGTGCTACTTGCACGATGCTCCGCCATTTATTGGCTAAAGCCATCAGCTGCCACGAGCGATGCTAGACACAACCAACAACAAGTGATGGCAATCGGAAACTTAGTAAGCTTCGCCCCATGAACTTCACCACTTTCGGTGCTACTATTATGTTTCTTTGTCGTTCCATTGCTAAAATCCATCAGCCGTCACGAGCGATGTCTCCATCGGTTGTTGCCCGCAACAAACGATGGCAATCGGGAACTTAGTAAGCTTCGCCCCATGCACTTCGCCCCTTGCGGTGCTACTAGCACGTTGCTTTGTCGTTCCATTGCTAAAAGCCATCAGCCATCACGGGCAGTGGGGGGGGGGGTACTTATACACATAACCCACAACAATCGATGGCAATCAGCAACTTAGTAAGCTTCACCCCTTGCACTTCGCCACTTGCGGTGCTACTAGCACGTTGCTATGCCGTTCCATTTCTAAAAGCCATCAGCCGCCATGAGTGATGTAATGCCAGACACAACCCGCAACCACTGATGGAAATTGGCAACTTAGTAAGCTTTGCCCCATGCACTTCTCCCCGTGCGGTGCTACTCACACGTTGCTTTTCCGTTTCGTTGCTAAAAGCCATTTGCCGCCACGAGCGCTGTCGCCTCCTGATTTTGCCCGCAACATCCATTGGCAATCGGCACTTACTAAGCTTTGCCCCATGCGCCCGACACCTTGAGGTGCTACTTGCATGATGCTCCACCTTTTGTTGCCAAAAGTCAATGTTTGCCACGAGCGGTGCCACCCCCAGGCATGATACGAGCCCACACGAGTACTTGCCGACGTGGATTGTGAACTTCGGGGACGTAGCACGGACAAGCCATGCATGCCCCTTATGCTCATGCCCTATGCTAGCGTCCTCCATGCGTGCCCGCACTGCCTGGTAGCCGGCACCTGAGGTTCCTTTCAACACCTCTACCCCCCTATATATGCTTAAACAAATCCAAGTTTCAGGAGCAGACATGCCTTTTCCAAAGAATCATAATGGAGTTGTACAACACCAAATAGCTCAAACCAAGGTACAACTTAGCTAATATATTCACAAATTACTTTTAAA
>JASVEL010007876.1:67500-77500 GCA_032618575.1 Nicotiana noctiflora | reverse complement strand
GCCGTGGACTTGCATTTAGGCCAACCGCATGCTCGAGGTACATGGGAAGCTAGTATCTTCCCCACGACATCGCCGTGACCATGAGAATGGCGCGGTGTGCGGGGACGACGGGATGCGTGATGCCTAGGCAGACGTGCCCTCAACCTGATGGCTTTGGGCGCAACTTGCATTCAAAGACTCGATGGTTCACGGGATTCTGCAATTCACACCAAGTATCGCATCTTTCTAAGTTCTTCATCGATGCGAGAGCCGAGATATCCATTGCCGAGAGTTGTTTGTCTTTCAAAAGAAGCACAAGTCCCCCTGCGCGCACTGCGAACAGGGTACAAGGGGCAGGCTTTAAACTTAGTATTCCATAACGCTTTCCGCACCGGGGTTTGTTAATCACCCAACACGCAAGAAAGCACACACGCTGGGGATAGGAGGGAGCCTTGCGGACAATGATCCTTCCGTTGGTTCACCTACGGAATCCTTTCTACGACTTCCCCTTCCTCTAAACGACAAGGTTCAATGGACTTCTCGTGACGTCGCGAGCAGCGAACCGCCCATGTCGCCGCGATCCAAACATTTCACCAGATCATTCAATCAGTAGGAGCGATGGGCGGTGTGTACAATGGGCAGTGACGTAGTCTACATGAGCTGATCACTCGCGCTTACTAGGAATTCCATATTGAAGACCAACAATTGCAATGATCTATCCCCATCAACATGAAATTTCAAAGATTATCCGGGCCGGTCGGCCAAGTCTATAAACTCGTTGAATACATCAGTGTAGTGCGTGTGAGGCCCAAAACATCTAAGGGCATCACAGACCTGTTATTGCATCAAACTTTCGCGGCCTAAAAGGCCGTAGTCCCTGTAAGAAGCTGGCTGCGAAGGAATACCTCCACATAGTTTGTTAGCACGCTGAGGTCTCGTTCGTTAATGAAATTAACTAGACAAATCGCTCCACCAACTAAGAACGGCCATGCACCACCACCCATAACATCAAGAAAGAGCTCTCAGTATGTCAATCCTTACTATGTTTGGACTTGGTAAGTTTCCCCGTGTTGAGTCAAATTAAGCCGCAGACTCCACTCTTGGTGGTGCCCTTCCATCAATTCCTTTAAGTTTCAGCCTTGCGACCATACTCCCCTCGGAACCCAAAAACTTTGGTTTCTCATAAGGTGCCGGCGGAGTCCTAAAAGCAACATCCGCCGATCCCTGGTTGGCATCGTTTATGGTTGAGACTAGGATTGTATCTGATCGTCTTCGAGCCCCAACTTTCGTTCTTGATTAATGAAAACATCCTTGGAAAATGCTTTCACAGTTGTTCGTCTTTCATAAATCCTAGAATTTCACCTCTGACTATGAAATACGAATGCCCCCGACTGTCCCTGTTAATCATTACTCCGATCCCGAAGGCCAACGTAATAGGACCAAAATCCTATAATGTTATCCCATGCTAATGTATACAGAGTGTAGGCTTGCTTTGAGCACTCTAATTTCTTCAAAGTAACAGTGCCGGAGACACGACTTGGCCAATTAAGGACAGGAGCACATCGTCGGCAGAAGGGACGAGACGACCGGTGCACACCTAAGGCGGACCGGCCGACTCATCCCAAAGTCCAACTATGAGCTTTTTAACTACAACAACTTAAATATACGCTATTGGAGCTGGAATTAACGAGGCTGCTGGCACCAGACTTGCCCTCCAGTGGATCCTCGTTAAGGGATTTGGATTGTACTCATTCCAATTACCAAACTCATATAGCCCAGTATTGTTATTTTTTGTCACTACCTCCCCGTGTCAGGATTGGGTAATTTGCGCGCATGCTGCCTTCCTTGGATGTGGTAGCTATTTCTCAGGCTCCCTCTCCTGAATCGAATCCTAATTCTCCATCACCCGTCACCACCATGGTAGGTGTCACGGGCGCATTTTATGTCTCAGAAAAAACAGCCCGCGCGGCAGCGAAGACTCGCCTTGACTTCAGCCTGCTCCAGCACTCGGCCAAAATTTCAGCAACTTTGGACTTTGATTATTTATACAACGTTTCAACGTAGTAAGCTTAGGATGAACTTAGGCAACGAAAATATCAGTGAAGGGACAGAATTTAAACTTGAACACAAGACACAATTTACAGGAAACTCTTTTCCCAACTTTGTATTTAACTCGAGCATACAAAGTAACTCATCTCGAAGTACATCCGCATACAAAAATGAAGATCACGCTTGATCCTCAGAAGACTAATCTTAGCCTTCGTGTTTCCACTCTTGAAAACACGACTTAGGACTCTTCCTAAATCAAAACATGCACTCCACACACGTTTTCTAACTCATAAGTGTGCTCTCACACTCATTTATCTCGTCTGCCACAAAAGGAAAGGGTGCTGCCCATTTATAATTCATGAAACAGCCCCATGTTTACAATAGTTGCCCCATTTTAGGCCATAACACTTGCCCACTAAACCACTACTTTACTTTAGTGTAGTTGACACCCCCAACTACTAGGATCATATAAATCATGCTAAAGTAAATGGGATCATGGCCCCCAAAAACGTGCTAACTCTTGCCAGCATGATAGGACAAAGCTCAACCGCTGCCCATATGCACAGCATGTGCCGGTAACCGCCTTTGACTTCGTCCATTCCATTATTGCTGCCCAATTTCGTGCTTTGGCTTGGACCAGGCACCAATGCCATTGCCTCCAGCTGCATTGTGCCCCAATTTGCCTTTGCCACCGCCCACGACATGGCCCGTTTGCCGTAACTTAGCACCATGCCAAATCTGTCTGCGCACTGCCTTCCCGTTGCACATTTGCTTGCCTTTGCCTATCCGTTTTTGCCTTGCATTGGCATTGATGCCTCCTGCCTTGATGCCTTTGCGATAGACAAGTGTCACCTTTAGCCCGCAACTCATTGTCAAGCCCTTGCTAAGCTGCCTCGGATCCGTTCAAAGCCTTAGCCATCTTTTGCCCGTTTTCCCTTTTTGACTTTAGTGCTACTCGCGCACCCCTCGTTTGCAACACTCTCGCTGCCTCATGACAAACTCATGTTGTCAAGTCAAGCTCCAATGTCGGGGGTCTAACAAACCACCCACACTCTTTGAAACTCGGCGTCCTCGTCGAGGTCAACTCAATGTATGACTCCTAAGGGGTTGACAAGCACTGCCCCTTGAACTCTCTCCTCGGCTAAAATTGCATTGACTCCAATAGTTTTCTTGTCACTGTTCAGTGTCTCCAATGCATCCCTCTTCTTTGTGGCAGTCAAAGCGTTTAGCACTGCCTTGTTCGGATAGTCCCTCGCTCGATGTGGTCCATCACATAGGAAGAAACCACTGAATTTGCTGCCCTTCTCCTTGCTCTTTGAAGTTCCAGCCTCTTGCTTTCCCTTCCCTTGATCTTCATGTGCATTGCCACTTTCACATTTCTTCCACTCCTTTGCCTTGTTCTTCTTTCCGACGTTGGACTTAGAAGCAGAACTCTCCTCATTAATATGAAAATCGCCCAAATGCATCTGCAGCAGCCACGACACTTGCGAGGTTTTGAATATTCTGCCTTCGCAACTCCAGTTGTGCCCACTTTTGCAGCCCACTCATGATGTTGTGCAACTTGTCTTCTTCCGACATGTTGCTGATGCTAAGCATCAACGATGTGAACTCCTTCATATAAGCTCGAACTGATCCAGTTTGTTTCAACTTTTTCAGTTTGTCCCAAGCAACCCAAGATGTATTACTAGGAAGAAATTGATCCTTCAATTCCTTTTTAAGCCGCCCCCACGACTCAATCTTTAGTCTACCCATACTTTCATCTTCCGCAACCCGAGTGCGCCACCATAACTTAGCATCATCACTCAAATACATGCTAGTCAAGGTTACTTTCTCTTTTTCATCTTGCAAACGAATAGCATGAAAGTACTGCTTCATATCCCAAAGAAAATTCTCCAATTCGCGTGCACTCCTTGCACATCTGAATGACTTTGGTTCAGGTATTCTCACTTTGATACGTTTAGCACCACGTTGAGGAGCATTCTCGCCCACACCATGTCGTAGAATCACCATTTCAGCCTTCAAATCTGCATTCTCCCGACTAAGCCTTGACATTTCACCCTCAAGAAATTCAATTCTAGTCATAATAGACTGAAGTTCTTCCCCTTCCGAAACATTTCCCACCAATGCTTCCAATTTCGCAAGCCTATCTCATAATTCATTGTTACCACCAGTCATGTTCTCGAACAAGACCACGAAATCTGCCACTGCACGTCATGTCTCCACCACAAACCTGCTCTACTCGGATATCAGTTGTCACGGGCGCGTCTTATGTCTCACAAAAAATAGCCCGCGCGGCAGCCAAGACTCGCCTTGACTTCAGCCTGCTCCAACACTCGGACAAAATTTTAGCAACTTTGGACTTTGATTATTTATGCAGCGTTTCAACGTAGTAAGCTTAGGATGAACTTAGGCAACGGAAATATCAGTGAAGGGACAGAATTTAAACTTGAACACAAGACACAATTTACAGGAAATGCTTTTCCCAATTTTGTATTTAACTCGAGCATACAAAGTAACTCATCTCGAAGTACATCCGTGTACAAAAATGAAGATCACTCTTGACCCTCACAAGACTACTCTTAGCCTTAGTGTTTCTACTCTTGAAAACATGACTTAGGAATCTTTCTAAATCAAAACATGCACTCCACACACATTTTTTAACTCATAAGTGTGATCTGACACTCATTTATCTCGGCTTCCACAAAAGGAAAGGGTGTTGCCCATTTATAATTCATGAAACAGCACCATGTTTACAATAGTTGCCCCATTTTAGGCCACAACACTTGCCCACTAACCCACTACTTTTCTTTAGTATAGTTGACACCCCCAACTACTAGGATCATGTAAATCATGCTAAAGTAAATGGGATCATGGACCCGAAAAATGTGCTAACTCCTGCCAGCATGATAGGACAAAGCTCAACCGCTGCCCATGTGCACAGCATGTGCTGGTAACCGCCTTTGACTTGGTCCATTCCATTGTTGCTGCCCAATATCGTGCCTTGGCTTGGACCAGGCACCAATGCCATTGCTTCCAGCTGCATTGTGCCCCAATTTGCCTTTGCCATCGCCCATGACTTGGCCCATTTTCCGAAACGTAGCACCATGCCAAACCTGTTCGCGCACAGACCCCTCATTTGCAACACTCTCGCTGCCTCATGACAACACTCTTGTAGTCATATCGAGCTCCAATGTCGAAGGTCTAACAGAAGGCCACTATCCTACCATCGAAAGTTGATAGGCCAGAAATTTGAATGATGCGTCGCCGGAACGATGGCCATACGATCCGTCGAGTTATCATGAATCATCGCAGCAACGGGCAAAGCCCGTGTCGACCTTTTATCTAATAAATGCATCCCGTCCAGAAGTCGGGGTTTGTTGCACATATTAGCTCTAGAATTACTACGGTTATTCGAGTAGTAGATACCATAAAACAAACTATAACTAATTTAATGAGCCATTCGCAGTTTCACAGTCTGAATTTGTTCATACTTACACATGCATGGCTTAATCTTTGAAACAAGCATATGACTACTGGCAGGATCAACCAGGTAGCATTCCTTATTGACGCCGGCATCGCATGAGCATGGCTGACCCAAAGGGCACGGCCAAGTCCAAGACGAGCACGGGCGTTATTCATAAGGGGTACTCATTGGGCAGATAGGAGCCAATGAAGACCCTGTGCCCATTGTGTTTACCGAATCTGAGAGTCCGAGCATACTAGTCATGGACCAAGCCATCTCAAGGCGAAGCAAGGACAACTTTGGACACAACTGCAGCTTTTGTTTCACCCCGCACGTCGAACGTGAGGGGCGAAAGGCAACCAATTGTGCTTGATAATGTCTTGGCATTAGGTATGCAATACAAAAAATCGACACCGAACAAACCTAATTTGCATTTGTGCCATGACTGAGATGGCATGCGGGCTAAGACATCTCTGCTCAACCAGGGATCCAACCTAGCCACACAATCCAAACACCACTCATGTGCCGCACGTACACTTGCCTCACCGATACAAGCCAACAACAGCCCCAACACGCGATGCACAACCATGTGTTGTTGCCGATGCCAACATTGCAAAGCCAAGACAAGCTCTGCAAAGCACGAATAGATTGAAGCAATGCCAGACACAACCCACAACAACTGATGGCAATCGGCAATTTATCGAGCTTTGCCCCATACGCACGGCACCTTTCGGTGCTACTTGCACGATGTGTTGTCGTTCCATTGCAAAAATCCATCAGCCGTCACGAGCAATGTCGCCTCCCAATGTTATGCCATACACAACCCGCAACAACCGATGGCAATCGGCAACTTAGTAAGCTTCACCCCATGCACTTTGCCCGCGGTGCTACTTGCTTATTGCTTTGTCTTTCCATTGCTAAAATCCATCAGCCACCACGAGCATTGTCGCCTCCTGCTGTTGCCCGCAACAACCGATGGCAATTGGCAACTTAGTAAGCTTCGCCCCATGCACTTTACCCCTTGCGGTGATACTTACACATTGCTTTGTCGTTCCATTGCTAAAAGCCATGAGCCTCCACGAGCGTTGTCGCCTCCCGATGTTGCCCGCAACAACCAATAGCAATTGGCAAATTAGTAAGCTTCGCCCCATGCACTTCGTCCCTTGTGGTGCTACTAACACGTTGCTTTGCCGTTCCATTGCTAAAAGCCATCAGTCGCCATGAGTGTTGTCACCTCCCAATGTTAGACACAACCAGCAACAACCAATGGCAATCGGCAACTTAGTAAGCTTCGCCCCATGCACTTTGCCCCTTGCGGTGCTACTAGCACATTGCTTTGCCGTTCGATTGCTAAAAGCCATCAGCCGCCACGAGCGTTGTCGCCTCTCGATGTTGCCCGCAACAACTGATAGCAATTGACATCTACTGAGTTTCGCCCCATGCGCACGGCGCCTTGCGGCGCGACTTGCACGACGCACCGCCGTTTATTGTCTAAATCCATCAGCTGCCACGGGCGATGCTAGACAAAACCAGCAACAACCGATGGAAATCGGCAACTTAGTAAGCTTCGCCCCATGCACTTCGCCCATTTTGGTGCTACTTGCATGTTGCCTTGGCGTTCCATTGCTAAAAGCCATCAGCCATCACGAGCGATGTCTCCATCGGTTGTGTCTTGCCACAACCGAGGGCAATCAGCAACTTGGTAAGCTTCGCCCCATGCACTTCGCCCCTTGCGGTGCTACTAGCACGTTGCTTTGCCATTCCATTGCTAAAAGCCATCAGCTGTCACGGGCGGTGGAATGGGGGGGCTTATACACATAACCCACAACAACCGATGGCAATCAGCAACTTAGTAAGCTTCACCCCTTGCACTTCGCCACTTGCGGTGCTACTAGCATGTTGCTTTGCCGTTCCATTGCTAATAGCCATCAGCCACCATGAGTGATGTAATGCCAGACACAACCCGCAACAACCGATGGCCATCGTTAACTTAGTAAGCTTCGCCCCATGCACTTCGCCCCTTGCAGTGCTACTTGCACGTTGCTTTGTTGTTCCATTGCTAAAAGCCATTTGCCGCCATGCGTGTTGTCGCCTCCTGATTTTGCCTGCAACATCCATTGGCAATCGGCACTTACTAAGATTTTCCCCATGCGCACGGCACCTTGAGGTGCTACTTGCATGATGGTCCACCTTTTGTTGCCAAAAGTCAATGTTTGCCATGAGCGGTGCCACCCCCAGGCATGCTACGAGCCCACACGAGTACTTGCCGACATGGATTGTGAACTTTGGGGACGTAGCACTGACAAGCCATGCATGCACCCTATGCCCACGCCCAACGCCAGCGTCGCCCATGCGTGCCCGCACAGCCTGGCAGCCGGCACCTGAGGTGCCTTTCAACACCTCTACCCCCCTTATATATGCTTAAACAAATCTCAAGTTTTAGGAGTAGACGTACGTTGTCCAAAGAATCATAATGGTGTTGTACAACACCAAATAGCACAAAATCAAGGTACAACTTAGCTAATATATCCAAAATGACTTTTAAACATTGTAAATGATATGTTTTACAAAAAAATATTTTTTTATTTTTATTTTTATTATAAAACGAAAAATACATGGAAAAATAGTAAAAATAGGAAACTTATTATAAAAATATGAAAAATAATGGAAAAATTTCCAATTCATCTAGTAATATAATATTACACATAAAAGAGTAAATATGTTTATATAAAACTAACATAATACTATTAAAAATTACAAAAAAAGCATAAAAATTAATAAAAAACTAGATAAAAAATAGGTAAAATACATAATACTGTTGTAAAACCATTTGGATGACCAACCACCATTAATCATGTGTAAATTCCATTGTCGCAACCACTATAAGTGATTCCGACTTAAAACCGCCGGCGCCAACCACCAAGCGTCCACCAACCGTCGTCGGTCGCTACCGCAAACCACCGCAACTTTCCATCACCGCCACCAACAACCACTACCATAATTACGCTTGACATGTTGCTAAGCATTTGGCTAGCACTAGACATTGAGCGGCGTGGAGACACGTCCTCACCCGTGCCATGGCCATGCACAACCATGCACTGCCATGGCCTGCAACGTCCTAACTCGTGCCATGGCCATGGCCTGCCACGTCCTGACCCGTGCCATGGCCATGCACTATCATGGCCTGTCACCGCCTTCCACGTCCTCACCCATGCAATTGCCATGCACTGCCATGGCCTGCCACGGCCTACCCCGTGCCATGGCCATGCACTGCCATGCCCTGCCACGTCCTGACTCGTGCCATGGACATCCACTTCCATGGCCTGCCACATCCTGACCCGTGCCATGGCCATGACCTGCCACGTCCTGACCCGTGCCATGGCCATGCAATACCACGTCCTGACCCGTTCCATGGCCATGGCCTGCCACGTTCTAACAAGTGCCATGGCCATGGCCTGCCACATTCGAACCCGTACCATGGCCTTGGCCTGCCACGTCCGAACCCGTGCCATGGCCTGCCACGCCCGAACACGTGCCATGGCCATGGCCTGCCACGCCCGAACATGTGCCATGGCCATGGCCTTCCATGTCCTGCGACGTCTTGCCATCCCTTTGGTACGGGATTTGGCCTCTCGAGCGATCCTTTGTGCCATGCCATGGCCACGTCTGCAGTGCATTAGGCTTTGGCCTCTCAAGCGAAACCCCGAGAAACAACTATTTGCACACATCGCCCCTTGGCATAGGACTCGACCTCGGAAGCAGCGACACACTGAGAAGTAGTGTATTCGCACATAGCCGTTCCCTCGACACGACTAAGTGTCAGGTCCAATTGTCCACCTAATTCACAAGTTGTATAGGTTCCAAGGTCTTGAGGACTTGTACAGTTTTGCAACACTTAGTATCTTATTTAGCATCAAGAGAAGACCAAACCTCTTTTCGGAAAAGTTAGAAATTGATTGGATTGGAGGGGGAGGGATGAATCTGAGTGACAAAGGGCTGAATCTCAGTGGATCGTGGCAGCAAGGCCACTCTGCCACTTACAATACCCAATCACATATTTAAGTCATCTGCAAAGGATTCTACTTACCGCTCGATGGAAATTGTACTTCAAGGCGGCCACCGCGGCTATTCCACCGCGATGACTTAGCCAATGACACAATCTAGGGGGCCAAAGGCCCCTATTGCGGGTCGGCAAGTGGACGGCGGGCGCATGCGTCGCTTCTACCCCGGATTCTAACTTAGAGGCGTTCAGTCATAATCCAGCACATGGTAGCTTCGCGCCACTGGATTTTCAACTAAGCGCGATGAGCAATTGTGCGAATCAGCGGTTCCTCTCGTACTAAGTTGAATTACTATTGCGACACTGTCATTAGCAGGGTAAAACTAACCTGTCTCACGACGGTCTAAACCCAGCTCAAATTCCCTATTAGTGGGTGAACAATCTAACACTTGGTGAATTCTGCTTCATAATCACAGGAAGAGCCAACATCGAAGGATAAAAAAGCAACG
>JASVEL010007876.1:40000-60000 GCA_032618575.1 Nicotiana noctiflora | reverse complement strand
AAATGAAAATCCTTCCTTGGCTATTGATCGAA
Organism: Nicotiana noctiflora; assembly: GCA_032618575.1. Classification (NCBI taxonomy): domain Eukaryota; kingdom Viridiplantae; phylum Streptophyta; class Magnoliopsida; order Solanales; family Solanaceae; genus Nicotiana; species Nicotiana noctiflora. The sequence goes on along the minus strand of JASVEL010007876.1, from coordinate 59,968 downwards.
ACCAAGAAGAATTCTCTAATGCCCAAAATGAGAGAAAATTGCTCATGTTGGAGGTCATTATTGAAAATGAGGAGAAGCGCAACTTTGCACTCGAGGACTTGAAACAATGCATAAATTACAATGGTGAACACATCCGCACTTTGGAGGATCAAATGCAAATTTTGGTTGAGGCTAACTATGCCCAACAAATTTCATGTGTGGATGAAAGCCAAGAAGAGTCAAATTCCGAGGAAGAGAGTGAGTTTTACTTTGAGGAGTCAAGAATTGAACATCCGCCAACCAACTCAATGAGTATTGTTGATGCCAGCAAAAACATGGAATTTGAGTCAACCGGTGTAAATGCTAATGTGGTTGTTGTTGACTCTAATCCGGGGGAAAAAGAGAATGTCAACATAGAAGAATTGCAAAGTGTGGGCTTAAAGTCACATTCCAAACATTTTTCAACCTTGGAACTGTGTGGTGACACGGGAGTTGAACCACATGAATCAATGAAGGAATGCGAGGAGGAACAACTTTGGCCATACATTTTACAGTTTGAGGAGGCAAGAAATCAAAACGACATTCCTCACTTGAAAGCCAAGAAGTGCAAAATGAAAATTTTAAGCATTGGCTCGAACATCCAATTACCACCCCCGATTGCTCGTGGTCATAAGCTTGATTCCAAGCTAAGGGCCCAATTCATATCATCCAAGTGGCGAGAAAAGTGGTAATGTTGTTTGTGTCGTGCCACGACATTAAATGCGGCGCTTGGTGGGAGGCAACCCATCGGTTTACAAAATTTTCGTCATTTTTAAAAAAAAAAAATTTTAATAGCTTAGAATATCATGTTAAACTAATCTGCCAAATTTGAGAATTTTTGGAGTTGATTTGAGCAGGTCGGGAAGACCCCAAGAGGCCAAACCAGTAGTTGAAGAAAACTGGCAACACAATTCTGCTAGAATCGCCTCTGCGATAAAACTTACGCACCTGCGGTATCGCAGAAGCGAAAGAATCATCGCAGACGCGGTCATATCACAAAAGCGGCTCTTTTTACGCTTCAGTGACCTAGTAGAAGCGAGTTAAAAACCGCAGAAGCGGCTTCTCGCGCAGAAGCGGTCCCTGTAACGTTTAAGCGCGTCCGCAGGGGCGTAAAAAGTTTCGCAGAAGCGAAAATCGTCCAGCTTTTAATTTCAAAACAGAGGGAATTGAGTCTTTTGGCTATCCCTCTTCTCTTAACAAAAAAACCGTCTCCCCTGCCCTAAAATCCCCAAAATTCCGAATTTTCTTAGAAATTTGTCAAAAGCATCTCGTGTAGTCTCCTTCTCTTCTGCAAATATCAGGTAGTCTCTTCCCATTCCATGTGATTTTTATATCCAACAATGTTTGTAGGTAATATGTCTTGATTTTTCTTTTCCTTCTTTTGGTTTTTAAATTCTAGATTGTTTTAGGAAGTGAGGAATTGGTTGAGTGTAGATAATGTGTGCTGCTAATTGTGAACAAATTTTGGGAAGTCTAGTACCACAACCATTGTTCAAAGAGAGGTCAAATTAAACTGCCCGCAAGATGTTCGTCACATTGTTTCAATGAAGTATTGTGGCTTTACATCGCAAATGGGACTTAATTGAATCATAAATCTTTTTACTGCACTAATACAAGCCAAAAATTTGTTTAGACATTGAAAAATAAGTAAAAATTTTGATGAAAGTGCTGGGAATGAAGAATATGTCGAAGACCGTAGAAGCGAAAATTGTTTCGCAGAAGCGAATCCGCTTCTGCGGAGGAAGCCACGCAGAAGCGTTACACCTCGCAGAAGCGAGCTCCTCTTCGCAGAAACGTAGCCGCTTCTGCGGCTCTTCGTTCGCAGAAGCGTAAACCATCGCAGAAGCGAAGACATTTTCGCAGAAATGGATCCGCTTCTGCGGCTCTTTGTTCGCAGAAGCGGAAACTGGAAAAATTTGCAAATTCCAGTAGCTTTGCAATTGCTCCCTCCCGGGCCCGTTCAATCCAAACTTTTGGCTAAATTGCAGTGTTTTGAAGTTCTTAATCTGGTTCAATTGCCCAATTGACGTTGTGTTGAATTTTTGTATGTGATTTATTTGAAAATGGACGCAACCACAAGCGGACAACGGAGAGAAATCGAAGAAGAAATCAATGAACCATATGATGATACTCGCTTCATGTCCGCTGAGTGTGAGCGGCGATATTTGCATGACCTCGTCCACAAGAAGATTATCCTTGACAAAAGGAATTCATGAAGAGAAGTTGGTAGAAAAGCTTCCGGATTTCTATGCTCGACTCGAATCATCGGGATGGTCCTGCTTTATCTCCACTCCTTGCAAAGCCAATGAGGAGTGGGTCCAAGAATTCTATGCTAACCTCAGGTGGGTAAATTTTGATAGCCCACAGATAGTCATCCGAGGAAAGTTAGTGAGGTTTGGAATTGAACAAATCAATGATACTCTTGGAATTCCCAACTTTCCGGTGGACCAAGTACGAGAAAAGGATACTTGTGAAAATGGAGCATGGCTTGTCTCCAAGCTCTTTCCACCACAACTCAGAGAAAAATGGGGAACCAGAAGAAAAGGATTCAAATCCACCGACTTCACAGCCGAGGCTAAAATGTAGCTATACATCCTCAACAATAGAGTTTCTCCTTGTGGCAACGTGACTGATGTTTCCTACACCCGGTCATTGATAATAGCATGCATTCTAGATGGCACACCGGTGAATGCAGGATACTACATTCTACAGGAGATGAGGCAGTACTTGAGAGAGTACTCAAGCAACAAGGATGCAGGTCTACTATTCCCTTCTCTCATCACACTGCTATGCACCAGGGCAGAGGTTGATGTCCGTAGCACCGATAGGTGGCTACCAGCGGACAAACCTTTTCATCCATTGAGAGTGACGGGAGAGGGGAGTGCGGTTAAAAGCAAGAAGAGGAAAATAACTTTCACAGCCATCGGTTCAGAGTCTTCTTCACAGGCAGCTGCTCAGGGGCCATTTATGATCCTTAACTCCGAGCTTCAGACTATAAAGAAGTTAGTATCACAGCTTCCTAGTGGGCCATCCCCCTCACAGCCTGGGCCCTCTTACTTCTCCAGGGACGACATGCAGAGTTACTTGGATGCCCAGACACTCCAAAATGATAACATGAAGAAGATGGCAGCGTCAGGTGACTAAACTGGAGGGAGCCTACAGTACTCTGGCTAAGGCCCATGCCACCCTTCAGTCTGACTTTGAGGAAGAGAAGAAAAAGAACAAGAAGAAAGGCAAGCTGATGATCAAGATGTGGAGGGGCATCAAGGCAATCTTCAAATGGGGAAACCCAGATAAGAAGATCCCTGTGGCGACCAAGGATGACAGTGAGGAGTACACTTTCATGACACAGTCTGCTGATGATGATGATGATGAGGATGATGATGGTGATGAGGAGACCGATGATGATGGAGCCACGAGCTCAGCTCAGCAGTGATCCGCCTTCCTCCCACAGTCTGCTAGTCTGACGCAGACCTCAGGGAGACCCTCAAACTTTTTATGCTTTACATTTGATATTGTGCAGTGAGGACACTGCAATATTCTAGTTGGGGGTGGCTTGTGTAGCTTGTGACTATCCTGTGTAGTTTTTGACTTTGATGTTCTATACACTGTGTGCCCTAGCTGGGCTTGGTTTGATTAGTTATATTTGTGTTAGTATTGTGCTTTTCTTATTTATACTTCTTCTTATTAGCCTATATTATTTTTTTTAGTATTATGTAGAGTAGTTTCTTTCCTTTTATTACTCCTTGGGTTTTCTTCATGCTACGGTTCTTTCCCAAGGAACAACTTAGTGAACCGGGTGACTTTTCCCGATGAGAGATAGTGTGACAACCTTCTTAAGGGAATTAGTCTTATTTTGTTAGGATGAGGCTTTTGGATTATTTGATACTAATAAAATTAGCCTCTTGTATGTAAAGTATGAATTAAGAATACCCCTCCAAAAATTTGTATTAAAATACTAAAAACAAGTAAGTTGCATGGTGTAAAACAATTTTGGTGATAAATTTTTGGCTCTTTTAGTGACTTCTAGCTCACTAGTTTGATAGAATTGATCCGTCTTCAATAATTCATGTGCCATGTGTGTTAGCGAGTGTTGAAATAAATCTTGTGTTTACTTCCATCATCTAGAACATGCCCGGTTAGTTTTTCAATGCTAATGATAGTACATTTGGTTGGAGGAATGATCTTAGGCATTCTTTGTTTTAATTTTAAAATCTCTTTAGCCTTTCAAGCCTACAGTTGCATAAATAATGTCACTAGTACCCATCTTGAGCCTTTAACCCTTTCTTTGGCCAACTCATTACAAACCTTTCCCTTTTTTTGTATAATAATTCCCTCTCTTGAACCCGTCCCTCTTTGAACACTGAGAATGAGGCTAAAAGCCTAAGTTGGGGGTGGTGTAAAAATGGATATTGGTAAGGTTGTGCATTGAGTATCCACATGCCTCAAAGTATTTGTATTAAAATATTCAAGCTCCATAAGTAAAAAAAAAAAAATTAGTCTTTACATATACGTGTAAATATGTACATTATGGAGCCTTGAATAAAATTTGGGAGAGGTATGTGAAGTGGTTCTATATTGGGAACTAGATGCCAATGAGGCTATGTAAGTTAAAGAGAGTCAATATACAAAAGAATGAAACTTGCGAGTAGTGTTCAAGGAGGATGAAGTCACTTGTACCCAAATGCTTATCTAACCTTCCCTAAACCTACATTACAAGCTTAAAAAAGTCCTTATGGGACCTCCAACTAAGCATTCTTGAATAAGCATTGAATTAAAATAAGGGCAAGCTTATGGTATGAGGTGTCGTAACACTTGAAGTTTCTTTGTGAGAGCGAGTGTTTTCGAAAATTTTGTCCCTTGTGTTTGTTGTAAATATAATGTTCTTTGTTGGGACTTTCTTTCTTGTGAGGGTGCATGAATTAGAAAAGACCGGTGAAATTGAGTAAAGTGAGCAATCATAGTAAACTAGTGTCTTTGAGTCACTTATTGAGGCTTATTTTTGTCACTTGATTGTTTTGGAATTCCCTTGCACATTGTTGAAGTTGATTTTCCTTAGGAGGGAGTTATTCGAGAAAAGATATACATACTTGAGCCTAATTATTAGTATCAACCAAATCCATAAGTATGGTGTTTGAATGAGATAAGTTGGGAATGTGGTGATATGTTCATAATCGCAATGACAATTGTTTTGTAATTGGTGAAGCCTCATTAAAGTTGTGGTTTTGATTTGCTTGAGGACAAGCAAAAGCTTAAGTTGGGGGTGTTGATGAGTGGCAATTTTACCACTCATTTTAGCCTCTTTTGCTTAGCTTTTTATACCTCTTTAATATGAAATGAGGTTGCTTTTGATGGTTATTGCTAGATTTTCAGGTAAATGATGCTAGTAGATGATTTGGGCTGAAGTGACAAGGAATTGAGCTAAGATGAGAAGAAACATTGCAAAACTGTCAGGCATTTCGCTTCTGCGGATTTTGATCGCAGAAGCGATCTCGCCTCTGCGAGATGTTGGTCGCTTTTGCGAGTCATCGAGAGCCAGCCAGGTTCGCTCCTGCGGAACAGGAGACGCAGAAGCGGTCACGCTTCTGCGATTAGTGGATCGCGCCTGCGGAGGACTTTCGCTTTTGCGGAAACATATGCGCTTCAGCGCTGTCGCTTCAACGGTCAGACGTCCGCTTCTGCGATGGCTTGGCAGGAGGCCCAGTTGTCGTTTTTGCGGGTAAATTCCGCTTAAGCGGAGCCGCACCTGCGAGGTATTTTCCGCAGGTGCGAAAGCATCAGACCTGGGCAGAATGGGCATTTCACAAGTTTTGACCCAAAATCAATTATATACACGTCCAAACAGACATTGTAGGATATATCTCGGAATATCTCATTAATTTCTACACTATTGGATATATTTTTACTCTTTGGCTTAGAGAGAAGGCTAGGGTTTTGCACACACACTTGGGTCTTGAAGATTAAAGCTTGTGGTTAAGGATTTCTTACCCATTTATGTTTATTTCTTCATTTCCTTGCTTTGTATTGTATATCTACGTGTGTAGTATTTATTTCCAACACTTGAATCTTGTTTATGGGAATATTCATGTTTAAAGTGTGGATTAAATACCTTGTTGTGCTTATGTATTGAATGATTTTTATATATTTATGAATTGAGTTATTGTTACTTTAATTATTCTTGTTCTTCAATGTTTCCAAAGAGATTAGCTAACTCTAGGACTCGCCCATTTACTTTGAATTAATTTTGGAAAAGATAATTCGAAGTTGGGAAAGATTAATTAACAAAAACTTGAGGCGTTAACCTTCACTTTATAGATTCAACCTAGGGATAGGATTGACTACTTGTAGCCTATCGGGTGCGCTAAATCTTCTAATTGAGATTAGGGATAATTCAATTAGGAAGTCTTGTTAGTCTTCGGAAGAAGCTAATTAAGAATTATTATCCGTGGCTAATTAACATAAACTCATTCATATTTGTAAAATCATGAAATACATTGGATCGTTACTTGAGTGTAATTCCCGATGCATTCATACTTGTAGCCATTGATCATTTTATTCGCTTTCTAGGTTAGTTTACATTTTTGCATTTAGATATAATTATTTTCCAAAACCCAAAATCTTCAGTGTTTGGCTTAGCGCGACTAGCGATAATTTTCTTGCATTCCTAATCGCCTACATATTGTTCTCTGTGGGATTCGACCCCGACTCATAGTTGGGTAAATATATTGCATACGACCGTGTCTATTGCTTTTTAGCGGTTGAAATGGACGTTATCACGTTTACCAAATTTGAGAGTCCGAGCATACTATTCATGGACCAAGCCATCGTAAGGCAAAGCAAGGACAACTTGGGATACAACAACAGCTTTTGGTTCACCCCACACGTCGAACGTGAAGGGCGAAAGGCAACCAATTGTGCTTGATAATGCCTAGGCATTAGGCATGCAACACAAAAAACCAATGCCGAACAAGCCTAATTTGCACTTGTGCCATAACTGAGATGGCATGCGGGCTAAGACGTCGCTGCTCAAGCAGGGATCCAACCTAGCCACACAAGCCGAACACCACTCATGTGTCGCACGTACACTTGCCTCATAGATACAAGCCAACAATAGCCCCAACACGTGACGCGCAGCCATGTGTTGTTGCTGATGCCAACGTTGCAAAGCCAAGAGAAGCCCCGCAAAGCACGAATAGGGGGTTGAAGCAATGCCAGACACAACCCGCAACAACCGATGGCAATCGGCAATTTACTAAGCTTTGATCCATGCGCATGACACCTTTCGGTTCTACTTGGATGATGCGTTGTTGTTCCAATGCAAAAAGCCATCAGCTGTCACAAGCAATGTCGCCTCCCGATGTTATGCCAGACACATCCCGCAACAACCGACGGCAATAGTCAACATAGTAAGCTTCACCCCTTGCACTTCGCCACTTGCGGTGCTACTTGCACCTTGCTTTGCCGTTCTATTACTAAAAGCCATCAGCCGCCACGAGCGTTTTCGCCTCCCGCTGTTGCCCGCAACAACCAATGGTAATTGGAAACTCAGTAAGCTTCGCCCCATGCACTTCTCCCCTTGTGGTGCTACTTGCACGTAGCTTTGCCATTCCATTGCTATAAGCCATGAGCCGCCACGAGCGTTGTCGCCTCCCCATGTTGCCAGCAACAACCGATGGCAATTAGCAACTTAGTAAGCTTCGCCACATGCACTTTGTCCCCTGTGATGATACTAACACGTTGCTTTGTCGTTCCATTGCTAAAAGCCATCAGGCACCACCAACATTGTCGCCTCCCGATGTTAGACACAACCAGCAATAATTGATGGAAATGGGCAACTTAGTAAGCTTCGCCCCATGCACTTTGCCCCTTGCGGTGCTACTAGCACGTTACTTTGGCGTTCCATTGCTAAAAGCCATCAGCCGCCACGAGTGTTGCCGCTTCCCGATGTTTCCCGTAACAACCGATGGAAATCAACATCTACTGAGCTTCACCCCATGCGCACGGCGCCTTGCTACGCTACTTGCATAACGCTCCGCCGTTCATTGTCTAAAGCCATCAGCTGCCACGAGCGATGCTAGACACAACCAGCAATAACCGATGGCAATCAGCAACTTAGTAAGCTTTGTCCCATGAACTTTGCCCCTTTCGGTGCTACTTGCATGTTGCTTTGCCATTCCATTGCTAAAACCCATCAGCCGTCATGAGCGATGTCTCCATCGGTTGTTGCCTGATGAGTGGTTATTTTACCACTCATTCTGGCCTCTGTTATTTAGCTTTTATGTCTTGCTGATTATAAAATGTGGTTATTTATAGTGGTTATTGTGAGTTTTTCAGGTACATGATGCGATGAGGTGTGTTGAATGGAATTTAAGTGTTTTGATTGGAATTTAAGTGATAAATGACTACTGGGCAAATAACACTACGCGATCGCGGACTCTATCATGCGATCGTGGAAGATCAGGCAGTAACACTACGCGATTGCAGATGCTATCACGCGATCGCAAAAGACAAACACTTAAAGCTACGCGATCGTAGGAGTGGTTCACGCGATCGCGGAGAATTAGACTGCTACTCTACGCGATCGCAAGCCAAGACACACGATCGCGATGCATTGTATCTGGACCAGTTCTGGGAAATTTCGACATTTCACATATTTTTCACCGCAAATCAGTTTTATACTCATCCCAGCAGATTTTTTAGGGATCTTTGGCTTATTTTCAGTTCGTAGAACTAGAGAGAACATTTTTGGAAGCTATGGTTATTGCACACACACTTTGGTCTTGAAGATTTGAAGCTTGTGGTTACGATTTTCATACCCATTTATGTTTATTTCTTCATTTCCTTGCTTTGTATTGAATATTTAAGAGTGTAGTATTTATTTCCAACACTTGAATCTTGTTTATGGGAATATTCATATTTAAATTGTGGATTAACTACCTTGTTGTGCTTATGTATTGCATGATTTTTCTATATTTATGAGTTGAGTTATTGTTACTTTAGTTATTCTTGTTCTTTAATGTTTCTAAAGAGAATAGCTAACTCTAGGACTCGCCCATTTACTTTGAATTAATTTTGGAAAAGATAATTTGGAGTTGGGAAAGATTAATTAATAAGAACTTGAGGCGTTAACCCTCATTTTATAAATTCGACCTAGGGATAGGATTGAACTACTTGTAGCCTATCGGGTGTGCTAAATCTTCTAATTGTGATTAGGGATAATTCAATTAGGAAGTCGTATTAGCCTTCGGAAGAAGCTAATTAAGAATTATTATCCGTGGCTAATTAACATAAACTCGCTCATATTTGTGAAATCATGAAATACATTGGATCGTTACTTGAATGCAATTCCCGATGCAACCATACTTGTAGCCATTGATTATTTTACTTGCTTTCTAGGTTAGTTTATGATAGAAACACGATAGGGAATTCAAGATTTACTAAAGGAAAACAAGAAACATGCGGAAGCTTAAAGAAAATAAAGAAACGAAAAATTTGCAGCAATTAAAGATAGGTTGAATTCAAGAAAGAGTTTCTTGAATTCAAGAAGTCTATTCTTGAACTTGAATCCTAACAACAACAATTAGCTAACAAAGAACTAATCGCCTTTGGTAGAGAATTAAAAACAAGAAATAGATTGTGAAACCCGACCCTTTAGAATAACAAGAACAATAATAAGACTACATTTATCACCTTTCTTGAATACCTAGAAGTGATCTAAGATTTCGAAAAAGGGTTTAATTCTTACCACCTTACGTTGAGTCTTGAGGGTTGAAGAATAAATCCAAGAGTAGCCACACAAGAGTGCAAGAAAAAGCTCACAAGTTTTATTGATAATAATCTGAATAATCTGAATAATCTCTCTAAAAATAAAGAAGATACCCATGTATATAGAGGACGTCATGAAATTGTACTCAAAAATAAGGAAATAAAGTCCTAAACTACTTTGGACAACAAGTCCAACTAAAATAGGGAAAGGTAAAATTTTGGGAAACAAAAACCAAGTCAATCCTAGAAAGTAATTCTATCAATCTTAAGAAAAGGAAACTATTAACCTTAACTAACTAGGAAAGAAATAAATATAGTCCCATAATACATGGAAATAAGTCCCAAATCAATCTTGGATAGAATCTTGAAAATTGGACTTTCTGGAAATCGTACTTCAGGCCTTGGTCGTACTGGAAATCCTGTTATTACTCAGATTTCCCAAACTGTTCAAATGCAAATACCACTAGCTTATGCAGAAGATATCATTGGCATTGGGGGAGAAAACATTGCTTATATACGGCACATTTAGGTGCGAAATTGGTCCAATGACCTTGTTTTGCAACCTTTTAACTTGAGATCTTGTTAATGGCTTTCTTTGCGATTCCAAAGCTTCACACTTATCCTTAAATAGATTTGAGCTTCCTAAGATGCTATCATTTTGATAGCAACATGATAGGGGAATCAGGATTTACTAAAGAAAAACAAGAAACGTGCGGAAGCTTAAAAAAAATAAAGAAACGAAAAATGCAAAAATTAAAGATAGGTTGAATTCAAGAAAGAGTTTTTTGAATTCAAGAAGTCTATTCTTGAAGTTGAATCCTAACAAAAACAATTATCTAACAAATAACTAATCGCCTTTGGTAGAGAATTAAAAGCAAGAAATAGATCATGAAACCCGACCCTTTAGAATAACAAGAACAACAATAAGCCTAAACTTTTCACCTTTCTTGAATACCTAGAAGTGATCTGAGATTTCAAAAAAGGGTTTCATTCTTACAACCTTAAGTTGAGTCTTGAAGGTTGAAGAATAAATCCAAGAGTAGCCACAGAAGAGTGCAAGAAAAAGATCACAAGTTTTATTGATAATAATCTGAATAATCTGAATAATCTCTCTAAAAACAAAGAAGATACCCCTTTATATAGAGGGGTCACAAAATTGTACTCAAAAATAAGGAAATAAAGTCCTAAACTACTTTGGACAACAAGTCCAACTAAAATAGGAAAAGGTAAAATTCTGGGAAACAAAAACCAAGTCAATCTTGTAAAGTAATTCTATCAATCTTAAGAAAAGGAAACTATTAACCTTAAATAACTAGGAAAGCAATCAATATTGTCCTATAATACATGGAAATAAGTCCCAAATCAATCTTGGATAGAATCTTGAAAATTGGACTTTCTGGAAATCGTACTTCAGGCTTTGGTCGTGCTGGAAATCCTGTTATTACTCAGATTTCCCATACTGTTCAAATGCAAATACCACTTGCTTATGCAGAAGATATCACTGGTATTGGGGGAGAAAACGTTGCTTATATACGGCACATTTATGTGCGAAATTGGTCCAATGACCTTGTTTTGCAACATTTTAACTTGAGATCTTGTTAAAGGCTTTCCTTGCGATTCCAAAGCTTCGCACTTACCCTTAAATAGATTTGAGCTTCCTAGGATGCTATCAGTTTACATTTCCGCATCTAGATATAAAAATATTTTCAACCAACATTCTTAGTGTTTCGTACTGCGCAACTAGCGATAATTTTCTTACATTCCTTATCGCGTACACATTGTTCTCTGTGGGATTCGACCCCGACTCATAGTTGGGTAAATTATATTGCTGCGTCCGTATCTATTGCTTTTTAGTGGTGGATTTGGACGTCACCAAAAATGGAACCGTTGCCGGGGAACAATTGGGCGTAATTTAGGTTGTTTGAGAAATAAGCGAAAGTGCTTTGATCCAAACTTGTGAATATTTGTGTAATTATTTTTCTTACCTTAGGTCTATTTCTTGTTTATTTTATTAATTTTGAAAAATAGCATCATACAATGAAAATTGGTCGGATGGTAGTTGTTCATACTTTGATGATCCTTGTCCTTATTGTGGAGGACCACACTCGTGGCAAAATTGTTTAAATTCTCCCGGGGGTGGATTCTGTGCACAATTCCAAACCCATGAGTGGAGTATTTGTGATAAGTGTGGTGGCCAAAATAGTCATTGGATTATTGTGCATATTTTTCCTTCCCTTCCCCAAGCCCCTACTATGATGGTTCTACTTGTTTTGATGAGAATTATAGGACTATGGAGATGGAAGAAATGGAGCATGGCCAACGTGGAGAGTTCAAACTCATGTTGGAGTGTTTACTTGAAGAAGGAAACAAGGAAGAAAATGCCTTGGAACATCTTTTGGAGACTAGTCTCCAAAATGATTTAGCACTTGAAAGGTTGCACTCACAAATGGATGAAATGATCGAAGCCTCAAGGTCTCAAAAAGCCTCAGAAGTGAATGAAAACCAAGAATACTCCTTGGACATTGAAAATGAAAATCCTTCCTTGGCATTTGATCAAAACCAAGAAGAACTCTCAAATGCTCAAAATGAGAGAATAATGCTCATGTTGGAAACCATTCTTGAAAATGAGGAGAAGCACAACTTTGCACTCGAGGACTTGAAACAATGTGTGAATCGCAATGATGAACACATCCATACTTTGGAAGATCAAATGCAAATTTTGGTTGACGCTCACTATGCCCAACAAATTTCGTGTGCGGATAAGAGCCAAGAAAAGTCCAACTCTGAGGAAGAAAGTGAGCTTTACCTTGAGAAATCAAGAATTGAACAACTGCCAACCAACTCAATGAGTGTTGTTGATGCCGACAAAAATATGGAATTGGAGTCAACCGGTGTAAATGCCAATGTGGTTGATGTTGACTCTAATCCGGGGTAAAAAGAGGATGTCAACGTAGAAGAATTTCAAAGTGAAGGCTTAAAGTCACATTCCAAGCATTTTTCAACGTTGGAATTGTGTGGCGACATGGAAGTTGAACCATATGAATCAATGAAGGAGTGCGAGGAGGAGAAAATCTTGCCATACATTTTACAGTTTGAGGAGACAAGACATCAAAACGACATTCCTCACTTCAAAGCCAAGAAGTGCAAAATGAAATTCGCTCGAACATCAAATTACCACCTCCCCATAGCTCGTGGTCATAAGCTTGATTCCAAGCTAGGGGCCCAGTTCATATCATCCAACTGGCGAGAAAAATGGTAATGTTGTTTGCGTCGTGCTACGACGTTAAATGCGGTGCTTGGTGGGAGGCAACCCATCATTTTTCAAATTTTTTTCATCATTTTTCAAATTTTCATTTTTAGAATTGCATAGAATATTATTTTTGACAAATCTGCCAAGTTTGAGAATTTTTGGAGTTGATTTGAGCAGGTCGGCATATCCGGGCAGATACAAACCAGTAGCTAAAGAAATCTGCCAGAAAAAGCAGTGAATCGCGATCGCAATTAATCTCATGTGATTGCGTTGGGTATGCTTTTGGCCAACTCTACACGATCACAAAAATAGGAACGCGATCGCATGACTGGGAAATTTAGTGAACTGCGATCGCGTAGCACTACTGTAGTCTCAGACTTGAAATGCACTGGAATTGCAAAAACGTGCCCAGTCTCATTAAAACAAAAGAACAGACCCCTACTCCCATTTTCCTCAGAAAAACACACTAATAAATCAAATTGGTTTGAATTCAATCACATAAATCTTGCATTATCTCTTAGGTATGTCACTCTCCCATCCCTAAAGCTTGGTTTAATTGCATTTTTAATTGTAAGTTATGGTGTGGGCTGCCCTATTTTCAAAAGTTAGGGTTGAAAATTGTTTATGGTGTGAGAAGCCATTGTTGAATCTCTTGTTATGCTTGCATGCTGTGAGTGATTGGTTGAGACAAAGGGAGTTTTTATTATGCAAAATTTAGGGGCAAAAATGTATGTTTTGGTGGTGTAAAATGACTGTTAATAATTAAGCACCCCAGTTGTTCAAAACAAATATGCCCCAAAGACACTGGTTCTGAGCGAGGAAAAAGACTATCAAGATCGCGATGACCATTTCCGCGATCGCGTAGGTCTAAATCTGGCTGTTCAAATATTTATTCATCGCGATCGCGCGAAAGCCTTTGCGATCGCATAGGTTTCTATGAAATTATTCACCGAGATCGCGTGAATTCCTTTGCGATCATGTAGGTTCCCACCACTTTACTCTCCGCGATCGCATGACATTGTCTGCGATCGCGTGAGTTGCAATGATTTTCTTCTCCGCGATCGTGTGACAATGTCTGCGATCGCGATTCATAACTGCCCAGTGCACAAACCAGTACCTTCATGCATTCTGCCCCGAAAGCTTTCTAACATGTTTCTTTGGCCTAATTACCTCCAAATGCAATGCTGAAAGTCACTATTTGTTTGTTTGACATGAAAACTTTGTGTGTAGGTATTTTGAACTAGAAAATAGATTCGGCAACTAATGAGAATGTGCAACAATATGCCGAACAAGTGGCCGCAGATGAGTATTATGATGCTGCCACATTCTCCTCACGCAGATGCTATGAACGCTATGACAAATAGCTCTCCAAAAGCATGATAAGGGAAAGAGGCATACAGTTGGTCAACCTGGAGGATCGATGGCTTGAATTCCATGGCAGATTGCTTACTAGTGGCTTGATATGCTTTGCCAAAGAACCCAGGCCAGCCAACTATGAGGTTGTCTGAGAATTTTATGCAAATGTTGTTGAGACAGACTTCAACAATGAGTTGGTGGCCACTGAAAGAGGTTGCAAAGTCTGTTTAAGTCCAGAGCGGATCAATGCCCACTACAAACTTGCCAATGTTGATAATCAAGTGTACCAGGAGAAAGCTAAAGAGTTGGGTAGCCAATGGTACGTCACTCACTTCCACGGCGGACAGGTGCCAAAATGGATCAAAAATCACACCAGGATCGAGTCTTCAGAATTCACTGCGGAGGCCAAGACTTGGCTCTCCATAATCTGTGCTCGCGCCATGCCTTCAAAAAATGAAACAAAGGTAACACCAGAGAAGGCAAGGGTGATTTCTGCACTTCTAGAGGGTATGCAGGTAAATGTAGGGAAACTCATTGTTGATGAGATAGCAGAGGTGGTAGCAGAGCGAACCAAGAGCTTGTTCTTTCCATCATTCATCACCCATCAATGCTATGAGGCTGGGGTACACCCTAAACCTACAGAAAAGGAAAAGCATCTAGAAAAGCTCATCCATCCCTTACTAAGGTCAAGAGTAGGAGCCCCACCAAAGAAGAGACGAATTGATGTAGCATCTCCCAGCTTTGGCCGTTTCACAGAAACGGAGATTAATGAAGCTTCTGCAGATGCCTCCAGTACTTCCATAGCCATCATTCCACTTGAGGAGGGACCTCTTACTCTCAGGTACATCTCTCGACAGGTTTATGGTATGGACACTCAGGCACGATAGCTTGTAGCAGGTCTACCGTCTGGACCATCCGGAGAAAGCACCTCTGCAGGTCCATCTAGCTCAGGAAAGCTCCCCACATTGTCCGACCTCGTGAAGGAACAACATAGCATCAAAGCAAAGCTGGGAAAATTTGAAAGAAGGCAACTGAAGCATAGAGAGTATGAGAGGAAGAAAAGCAAGTTCCTCAACAAGATCATGAGCACGTTGCGAAAGTTCTGTGGACCTGATGAGACCGAGAGAGTGACACCATTCAGGGAGAACCTCCTTTATTTTAGCTTGAATTGCATAATTACATTGGGGACATTGCAATATTTTAAGTTGGGGGTGGTCCTTAGGCATTGCAATATTTTCTTAGACATTGAAGCATGAATTAGTTGCGTAGACTTGAAGTTGTATAGATATATATTTATGTTAGTAGTAAATCATTGTTAGTTACTATCTTTCTTGTTGATTATCTTTTTCTTAGTAGCTTCTTTAATTTTTGTTACCTTTGTAGTAGTTGTTATTTTCATTTTCTTAAATAAAATTTCCTTGGGTTTTCTTCATGCTACGGTTCTTTCCCAAGGAACACTTTAGTGAACCGGGTGACTTTTCCCTATGAGAGATAGTGTGACAACCTTCTTAAGGGAATTAGTCTTGTTTTGTTAAGATGAGGCTTTTGGAATATTTCGTACTATTAAAGTTAGCCTCTTGTATGTAAATTATGAATTAAAAATACCCCTCGAAAAATTTAATTTAAACTAAAAACAAGTAAGTTGCATGGTGTAAAATAATTTTTGTGATAATTTTTTGTCTCTTTTAGTGACTCTTAGCCCACTAGTTTGATAGAATTGATCTGTGTTTATTAATTCACGTGCCATATGTGTTAGCGATTGTTGAAATAAATCTTGTGTTTACTTCTATCATCTAGAACTTGCCCGGTTGGTTTTTCAATGCTAATAATATCATATTTTGTTGGAGGAATGATCTTAGGCATTCTTTGTTTTAATTTTAAAACTTCTTTAGTCTTTCAAGCCTACCGTTGCATAAATAATAGCACTAGTTCCCCCTTTGAGCCTTTAAACCTTTCCTTGGCCAACTGATTACAAACCTTTCCCTTTTTTGTAAAATAATTCCCTCTCATAAACCCGTCCCTCCTTGAACATTGAGAATGAGGCTAAAAGCCTAAGTTGGGGGTGGTGTCAAAGTGGAGATTGGTAAGGTTGTGCATTGAGTCTAAGACCACATGCCTCAAAGGATTTGTATTAAAGTATTCTAGCTCCAAAAACAAAAAAATACATATATATGTGTATATATATATATATATATATACATTATGGAGCCTTGAATAAAATTAGGAGAGGTATGTAAGGTGGCTCTATATTGGGAACTAGATGCCAATGACGCTATGTGAGTTGAAGAAAATCAAAATGCAAAAGAATGAAACTTGTGAGTAGTGTTCAAGGAGGGTGAAGTCACATGTACCCAAATGCTTATCCAACCTTCCCTAAACCTACATTACAAGCTTAAAAAGTCCTTGTGGGACCTCCAACTGAACATTCTTGAATAAGCGATGAATTAAAATAAGGACAAGCTTATGGTATGAGATGTTGTAACACTTGAAGTTTCTTTGTGAGAGTGAGTGTTTTCTAAAAATTTGTCCCTTGTGTTGTGTTGTAAATATATTTTTTTTGGGACTTTCTTTCTTGTGAGGGCACATGAATTAGAAAAGATCGGTGAAATTGAGTAAAGTGAGCAATTATAGTAAACTAGTGCTTTTGAGTCACTTATTGAGGCTTATTTTTGTCACTTGATTGTTTTGGAACTCCTAGGAGGGAGTTATTCGGAAAAGATATACATACTTGAGCCTAATTGTTAGTATCAACCAAATCCATAAGTATGGTGTTTAAATGGGAGAATGTGATATGTACATAATAGCAATGCCACAGTATTTTAAATGGTGAATCCTCAATGAAGTTTTGGTTTTGATTTTCTTGAGGACACGCAAAAGCTTTAAGTTGGGGGTGTTGATGAGTGGTGATTTTACCACCCATTGTGACCTCTGTTATTTAGCTTTTATCTCTTGTTGATTATAAAATGAGGTTATTTGTAGTGGTTATTGTGAGATTTTCAGGTACATGATTCTATGAGGTGTGTTGATTGGAATTTAAGTGTTTTGAGTGGAATTTAAGTGAAAAATGACTGCTGGGTGAATAACTCTACGCGATCGCGAACACTATCACGCGATCGCGGAAGATCAGGCAGTAACACTACGCGATCGCAGATGCTATCACGCGATCGCAAAAGACAAACACTTAAAGCTACGCGATTGCAGGAGTGGTTCACGCGATCGCAGAGAATTAGACTGCTACTCTACGCGATCGCAGGCCAAGACACGCGATCGCGATGCATTGTATCTTGGCCAGTTCTGGGCAATTTTGACATTTCACATATTTTTCACCCCAAATCAGTTTTATACTTGTCCCAGAAGATGTTTTAGGGATCTTTGGGTTATTTTCAGTTCTTAGAACTAGAGAGAACATTTTTGGAAGCTATGGTTCTTGCACACACACTTTGGTCTTGAAGATTTGAAGCTTGTGGTTAAGATTTTCTTACCCATTTATGTTTATTTCTTCATTTCCTTGCTTTGTATTGAATATTTAAGTGTGTAGTATTTATTTCCAACACTTGAATCTTGTTTATGGGAATATTCATATTTAAATTGTGGATTAAATACCTTGTTGTGCTTATGTATTGCATGATTTTTCTATATATATGAGTTGAGTTATTGTTACTTTAATTATTCTTGTTCTTTAATGTTTCTAAAGAGAATAGCTAACTCTAGGACTCGCCCATTTACTTTGAATTAATTTTGGAAAAGATAATTTGGAGTTGGGAAAGATTAATTAACAAGAACTTGAGGCGTTAACCCTCATTTTATAGATTCGATCTAGGGATAGGATTGAACTACTTGTAGCCTATCGGGTGTGCTAAATCTTCTAATTGTGATTAGTAATAATTCAATTAGGAAGTCTTGTTAGCCTTCGGAAGAAGCTAATTAAGAATTATTATCCGTGGCTAATTAACATAAACTCGCTCATATTTGTGAAATCATGAAATACATTGGATCGTTACTTGAATGCAATTCCCGATGCAACCATACTTGTAGCCATTGATCATTTTACTTGCTTTCTAGGTTAGTTTACATTTATGTATCTAGATATAAAAATATTTTCAACCAACATTCTTAGTGTTTGGCATTGTGCAACTAGCGATAATTTTCTTACATTCCTAATCGCCTACACATTGTTCTCTATGGGATTTGACCCCGACTCATAGTTGGGTAAATTATGTTGCTGCGACCGTATCTATTAATATTTAGCGGTGGATTTGGACGTCACCATTGCCCGCAACGACCGATGGCAATCGACAACTTAGTAAGCTTCGTCCTACGCACTTCTCCCCTTGCGGTGCTACTAGCACGTTGCTTTGTCGTTCCATTGCTAAAAGCCATCAGCCGTCTCGAGCGGTGGGGGGGGGGGGTTTCTGACCTAACCCACAACAACCGATGGCAATCGGCAACTTAGTATGCTTTGCCCCATGCACTTCGCCACTTGCGGTACTACTAGCATGTTGCTTTGTCGTTCCATTGCTAAAAGCCATCAGCCGCCATGAGTGATGTGATGCAAGACACAACCCACAGCAACCGATGGCAATCAACAATCTAGCAAGATTTGCCACATGTACTTCACCCCTTGCGGTGCTACTAGCACGTTGCTTTGCCGTTCCATTGTTAAAGGCCATCAGTCGCCGCGAGCATTGTTGCCTCCAGATGTTACACACAACCAACAACAACCGATGGCAATCGGTAACTTAGTAAGCTTCGCCCCATGCACTTTGCCCCTTGCGGTGCTACTAGCACGTTGCTTTGCCATTCGCTAAAAGCCATCAGCCGCCACGAGCGTTGTCGTCTCCCGATGTTGCTCGCAACAATTGATAGCAATCGACATCTATTGAGCTTCGCCCCATGCGCACGGCGCCTTGCGGCGCTACTTGCACGATGCTCCGCCATTTATTGTCTAAAGTCATCAGCTGCCACGAGCGATGCTAGACACAACCAGCAACAACCGATGGCAATCGGCAACTTAGTAAGCTTCACCCCATGCACTTCGCCCCTTTCGGTGCTACTTCCACGTTGCTTTTCCGTTCCACTGCAAAAAATCCATCAGCCGTCACGAGCGATGTCTCCATCGGTTGTTGCCCGCAACAACCGATGGCAATTGGCAACTTAGTAAGCTTCGCCCCATGCACTTCGCCCCTTGCGGTGCTACTAGCATGTTTCTTTGCCGTTCCATTGCTAAAAGCCATCATCCGTCATGGGCTGTGGGGGGCTTACAGACATAAACCACAACAACCGATGGTAATCGGCAACTTAGTAAGCTTTGCCCCATTCACTTCGCCACTTTCGGTGCTTCTAGCATGTTGATTTGTCGTTCCATTGCTAAAAGCCATCAGCCTCCATGAGTGATGTAATGCCAGACACAACCCGCAAAAACCGATGGCAATTGGAAATTTAGTAAGCTTCGCCCCATGCACTTTGCCCCTTGCGGTGCTACTTGCATGTTGCTTTGCCGTTCCATTGCTAAAAGCCATTTGCTGCCACGAGCGTTGTCGCCTCTTAATTTTGCCCGCAACATCCATTGGCAATCGGCA
>JASVEL010007876.1:0-32500 GCA_032618575.1 Nicotiana noctiflora | reverse complement strand
TCCATTACTTTAAACTATTAATCTTAAATACAGGGAGAAAATATACTCATTTATCAATTAAAAAGCCAAAGATAATAAAATATTCTACGTGAGCTAACAAGGAGATGAAAATCAATAGCAACAAAAATTGACTAAAATAATGCTAAATGTTACTGCCATCACAAACCATGATACTTTTTCTCTTACAGCTATTTCAACAAAGCTGATGCTGAATAGAATAATTAAATTACAACTATTAAATTTTCATGTTATAACTATTAACTCAAGCTTGACATACTATTTTTAAAATAAAAGAAAAAAAAACTTAATGCTATTTAATATACGTATACTTAAAGCTGAAAAAAAATTTAACATGAATATGAATATTATGAATCTCTGTTAGAAGAATTCAAAACATTTGCTGCCACCATAACTAACAAATTCGAAGAACTCAAAATGCTACCACCACATTTGCTAACTAACAAAAGCTATAACAGTAATGAACTTCCATCCAAATCAATTTCTTACATACCAACGTTCAAAGGAACACATCAAAGCTGTCGAATTGAAGTAGTAAAGAAGAAACAAATCTAATATCGAGAAACATCAGTCAAATAATTATATAATACATCCTCAATCCTAAACACAAATCATAAAAAATAACCAACTAAGAATTTAACATGAATATCATTAATACATAATCAAATTTCAGATCCAAACTTTGACTATACTTTGACTGATGTCCATGGCGATGGGAATACCTGGATATTGAATGGAAATAGATGAAGAAAGGTCAGTTTTGGCAGATAAGAGCAGCATCAGCTTTCAATAATAGAGAACAATAACAACCCAGAATGAGATTCGAAAAAAATTCAGAAAATATTCAAAACTCAGGCAGAGATTAAACAGATTGACCCACAGCTAGCTTGAAACAGTCCAAAATAACTTGAAAAAAACAAACAGTAAACTTCAGAGGAACTTCAGCCAACGGAAGCAAAGAAAAATGATAAAATTTTGGCCAAAATCAATGTAACAATGCCCTTGGCAGTTTTTAATGGACCAATGTTAATTGAACTCAAATGACTGCCTAAAACAATCTCTCAGTTGTTTGTATTTTTCTCCTTTTTCTCTCTGTCCCCTTTTTTAGAATGTATCTATATTTGTTCTATTCAAGTGTAAGAGTATTTTTTTAAGTTTGGTTTCCAGCACCCTTTTATACGCATTTAATTAGAGCCTTTTTTACTATATGTCAGCTTTTCGTTTATTTTAATACTACAATTATCATAGTGCTTTTATTTTAACTAATATTCTCCATTTCAAACTGTAAAAATCAGTAATAGGTGCCTTTCCCACTATGAAATGTTTCCACTTAGTCTCATTAAACTGATATATAAGCTACTTTATTAGTGCTAGATTAACTGGCCATTATCTTAATAAATTCTGCCCATTATTCATTCCTAAAGTACCCTGGTTATCGTACTGTAATTATTGCTTAAGCCTAAGCTCAGAATATGAATTCACTACTATATAGTCTTATACTTAATATCCAACATCAAGCTTAATTTCTAGATTCTAACAACTATAACCAATACAATCCTATTCAATAGATATGGCATCACAAAAAAGGAATTAATAATGCGACCAAAAATTGGATATCAACAAGAGCAATTCAAACAAACTTAAAACAAATTTGCAATTCACTTAAACAGAATTCAAGTTTCTTTTCACACTACTAGTACAACAAAACACACGACTCCATATTTAGAATTACAAGAATCCTCCTCAAGCCGATAATATACAGATCACAGCCAAATTTTCATCCGAACAACAAAGTATTAACGCACAAATATACTGTAATGATTGTTAATACCCAATCTGAACAGAATTAATATCGACACTGAAAATTCGGGACCAAAACACGAGTCCAAGCAAATTACAACCATCAAGCAGATTTTAAAAGAAAAACGAAATGCTCAGGCGAAGAGATGAAACAAATCACACATTATGAAGGAAACTTCAACCAAACTCATACCTGAAAGTCACAGAACTGTATCTAAAAACACTCGAAACCAACACAAAAACTGTAAACTACGCTATTCATGCATCAAAATTAATTAACAAACTAAAGCACCACATAATAGTTTAATCAACAAAAAAATGGGGGAAAGAAATGACCCGAAACTATTTTTATTAGTAGAATTCCGATAATTCCAGCAAATTAATTGAGAGGTTGATGTACAAATCCAAGGATTTCAGTGAAAACTTCAACAGGATCAACGACTTCGACCAGGAACTCGAATGGACACGAACTTTGACTCAAATATGTCTTCAATCAAACTTTGTCTCGATTGTGCATGTTTTTGGTTCTACTGGCTTTACGTTTCGGAGCTTGGGTGTCGGGCATGGTCCTGTTATCAGTTGGTCTTGAGGGTGGCGTCGTGAGGGTGCTGGCCGGCGAATGGCAGTGGTCGTTGCTGTGGTTCGAAGGTGAAGGGGAGAAAGCAGCTGGACGGGAGTCGCTGGTCGCTGATTTGGAATGCCAGAGACGGCGACGGTTCGTGGGGGGGGGGGGAGGGGGCGAAGGACAGTGGTCGTTGGTCTGGTAGCTGCTGGAGAGGGTGAAGTGGGCGGGTGTATTAGGGTTTTTTTTGGAAGATGGGCAATGAAGTAATTTGAGAAAAGTGGGGTTTGTTTTGGCTATCCGGACCGGGTAAAAATGGGTATTAGGACGGTTTTGGGGTTAAAGGGAGGATTAAATCTTGGGCCTGGACAGAGCTAAATCAAACAGCCCAAACCTGCTTTCTTCTTCTTATATTTCCCAATTTTCTAAACTTCTCTTAATTTAAAACTAAAAAATAAACCTAAATCAATTCTTAATCTAAATCATCTTAAAATAACTAATAACTTTAGGTTGATAATTATCACACATAATCAAATACCCAAAAAAATCACACAATTTGAGATTGAATACTATATATAAAAAAAAATGCAAAATACATTATTTTGGTGAATTTTTTTTATTTTTTTTAAACAAATTGCTTAATTAATCCTTACTGTAAAATTAAACCAAAAATAAATAAATAAATGCAAATGCAACATATTTTTATATTTTATATTAATTTAAACAAATATATGTACAAATAAATGCAAACAATAACGCAAAAATTCAGAACAATTGCGAACTATCAAATAAAAATAAAAACTATTTCAAATATTTTGGATTTCTTTTGGAGTAATTCGTACAGGGCAAAAATCACGTGCTCACAACTGCCTCTCTTTGCGCGGAAACGAGATGAGTTTTCGTGCAAAGAATAATGAGCAAATACGAGCTATTTTTGCCCATTCAAGCACTCCGTGTGAAGCATTTTGAAAAGATCTTGATCGAGCCTTTGCTTCGGGAGGCCTCCTACATATCCTGGGCTAAACAGGAATCAGATCAATGTAGTTCGGGAATTTTGGCAGCTGGGACTATCGTGGACTGACACTTTGCTGTTACTGTTGCTATCACTGCTGCTGTTGCTGCTTACTGCTTACTGACCTCCTTATTTCACCAAAAGAGAAACTAAATCTAAGCTAAGTTATGCTATCAACTATGAGTTACAAGATTACTATCTATGATTCTCTTGAAAACTTGATCTTGAATCTTAGCTGATTTTTCTGTAGACCTCGATCGGAATCTTGATGATTGCAAGCTGTACATGCTTGTTTATTCTTGTAACATTGAGTGAAATGGAATTGGTGGAACTCGTGACTTCAATCAGATTCTGAGCAATCCATGCCTCTGTTTACTCCAATATTTGAACTCATTTTCTTTTGGTTCTTTTCTTCTTTTCTTCTTTTTGGATTGAGACTCAACTCGTAGGTTATCCTGATCCTTGTGTCCCGATGTCAAACCTGTTTAGATAACAAAATGAACAAACGAACGAAATTTTTCTGCCCCAGTTTCACTAGGAAAATTTCGTGAGTTAGTTGCGGCACAGAAAATGATTAAAAAAACTCTTCGGTATCTGCCAAAAGAATCTTGATTTTAAAACATAGTTTCGGAAATAAATGCTCCACAGTTTTCTGACCGGGAAATCCTCGATTTTCTGGCCGGGATTTTGAAAGAAAAGTTTCACGGCTTTCTGGCCGGTAGACCCTCGGTTTTCTGGCCGGGGTTTGAAAAGAGATGGCTTCATGGTTTTCTGGCCGGGAGCTCCTCGATTTTTTTGGCCGGTGTTTTGAAAGAAACAGCTCCACGATTTCCTGGTCGGGAGATCCTCAGTTTTCTGGCTGGGATTTAAAAGAAACGGCTCCACGGTTTTTTGGCCGGGATATCCTCTATTTTCTGGCCGGGATTTTAAAAGAAATGGCTCCACAGTTTTCTGACAGGGAGATCCTTGGTTTTCTGGTTGGGATTAAAAGAAAAGTTTCATAGCTTTCTGGCTGGAAGACCCTCGATTTTCTGGCTGGGGTTTTTGAAAGAAACGGCTCCACAGTTTTCTGACCGGGATCTCCTCGGTATTCTATCCGAGATTAAAAAGAAATGGCTCCACCATTTTCTGGCTGGGAGATCCTAGGTTTTGTGGCCGGTATTTTAAAAGAAATGGCTTCACAATTTTTTGACTAGGAGATCCTCGGTTTTTTGGCCGGGAATAAAAGAAATGTTTCACGGCTTTCTGGCCGGAAGATCCTCGATTTTTTGGCTGGGATTTTTGAAAGAAACTGCTCCACGGTTTTCTATCCGGGAGATCCTCGGTTTTCTGGCCGGGATTTTAAAAGAAATGGCTCCACAGTTTTCTGACTGGGATATCCTCGGTTTTCTGGCCGGGATTAAAAGAAACGTTTCACGGCTTTCTAGCCGGAAGACCCTCGGTTTTCTGGTCGGGGTTTTTGAAAGAAACGGCTCCACGGTTTTTTGGCCAGGAGATCCTAAGTTTTCTGTCCGGGATTTAAAAGAAATGGCTCCACAGTTTTCCGACTAGGAGATCCTCGATTTTCTGGCCGGGATTTAAAAGAAACATTTCACAGCTTTCTGGCCGGAAGACCCTCGGTTTTCTGGCCAGGGTTTTAAAAAAAATAGCTCCACGGTTTTTTGGTCGGGAGCTCCTCGGTTTTTTGGCCGGGGTTTTGAAAGAAACGAATCCACGATTTTCTAGACGGGAGATCCTCGGTTTTCTAGCAAGGATTTTGCAAGAAACGTTTCATGGCTTTCTACGCGGAAGACCCTCGGTTTTCTGGTCGGGGTTTAAAAGAAATGGCTCCACAGTTTTCTGACTAGGAGATCCTCAGTTTTCTGGCCGGGGTTTTAAAAGAAATGCTAGACTAACATGACTTGATTCTCTTTTGGAATTTTCATTTTCCTTTCCTTTCTCCTTCCTTTGGGTTTTCTTTTAGGTGTTTTTCCTTTTACTTATCAACAAATGCATAAAATAAAGCTTTTGAAAAGAAACTTTCCTTTTGGGCATTTTCCTTGTCATGGAGCTATTCTAATGCTTGCGCATTTCATTTCTCTAGACTGCACCTTCTTTTGCACAGCTAATTTGAGATAGACGTGTTTTGAACAAAGAACAATTTGTTAGTTGAAACGGTGGTTGATTTTGTGGCCTTGATTATCTTCATCACTTAATCTTGGCCCCATTTCCATTGAGAACTTTGCTGTTGATTGTCTTTGAGGGTGACTTCCTTTCAACCTGACCGGGTTCAACCTTGGGATTCCATGAGGACTTGCATGTGTGGGCTCTGTCTTTCTACCTCGTTCCGTTTTTACTAAAATCTTAGTCTTTGATTTCTTTTAACATCCTTTCCTTTGGAAACAATCGATCATCCAAACTAGGGAACCTTTCCAGGACCTTTAGTGGTGAAATCCTCTTTTCAGTTGATAGCACCCTTTTGCGGGTTTTTGCTAGTCGACCTCTCTCATTTCTCTTCTTACCATCACCCGAAAGCACTTTCTGCGAGTTTTCACTATCGAACTCTTTCATTTCTGCATTTATCTACTCCCAACGCCTTACGGTGCCCGAAGGTTTTCACCAATAAGACTCTCCCATTTTACTTCTCTTAATTTAAGACACTTCAGTTCTTGGCAATGATGTTTCTAATTTTCCATGCCTCTGCATTGATCTTGAAGGGTTTGTTCTCGGTTTTGGGTGAAAAGCATTATGGACAAAATTACAACTTTGGAATCATCCGGTGAACTCTTGGTCAAACCATTAAAATACCGGCCCCAGTTTCAATCCGGGGAAAATTAAATTTTTGTTTTGGTGTGACTGAACCTCAGATAGAGGTTGCCTACGTATCCTTTAGGAATCCAGTCAGAACGTAGTTCAGGAAATATTGTTTTTTTCTTTTTTTTTGGTTTTTGGTTTTATTTTTTTTTGAATCTGGTTTTCGGTTCCCAAGAGGGTAGCCAAAGAAATGTAACCAGCTCAAAGGGTTTACAAAAGGGTTGGTAGTGTTTGGGTAGCGGGAATAAAAGCTTTTAATCTTTTTGACATGCAAGGACATTACCGAAGCAAGCTCAAACATAATACCTTTTGACAGCATCTGCATTCACAACTGTATCAGGATCATTTCCTTCCATATCTCCCAAGTATAATGCTCCCCTCGGCAGTATCTTCCTGATGATGTATGGCCCTTTCCAATTGGGAGCGAATTATCCTTTTGCTTCCTGGTGATGTGGAAGAATGCGTCTTAAAACCAACTGACCTACTTCGAAATTTCTGGGTCGTACATTCTTGTTATAAGCACGAGCCATCCTTTATTAGTACAAATGTACATGACAGACCACAGCCTTTCGCTTTTCATCAAGTAAAGTTAACTGCTCCAATCGAGTCTTAACCCATTCACTATCTTCAATCTTTGCTTCAACAATTGTCCGGGGTGAAGGAATTTCCACCTCTGCCGGTATCACAGTGTAGGTTCCATAAACTAGTAGGTATGGGATTGTTCCCACCGATGTGCGTACTGTAGTACAATTTCCTAGTAAGGCAAAAGGTAATTTTTCAGGCCACTGTCTAGAACTCTGGATTGTTTTCCTCAAAATCTTCTTGATGTTTTTGTTTGCTGCTTCGACGACGCCATTGGCTTTGAGCCGATAAGGAGTGAAGTTCCTATGCGTTATTTTGAATTGTTCGCATATTTCTTCCATCAAACGACTATTCATATTTGCAGCATTGTCTGTGATGATAGTTGTAGGTATACCAAAACGACAAATAAGATTTGAATGTACAAAATCCACCACGGCTTTCTTAGTGACTAATTTGAGAGTGACAGCTTCAACCCATTTTGGGGAGTAATCAATAACGACCAGTATAAATCGGTGCCCATTTGATGCTTTTGGCTCAATTGGGCCAATGACATCCCTCCCCCAAGTAACAAAAGGCCACGGTTGTGACATAGGATGTAGCTCGGTTGGAGGTGCATGAATCAGATCTCCATGTACCTGACACTGATGGCATTTCCGGACAAAATTGAAACAGTCTTTCTTCATAGTTATCCAATATTACCTAGCTCGAAGGATTTTCTTGGCCAAGACATACCCGTTCGTATGAGCTCCACACACTCCTGCGTATACTTCATGTATGATTCTTCTCGCTTCTTCGGCATCAACACACTTTAAAAGGTTAAGATCCGGGGTTCTTTTATACAAGACCTCGCCGCTCAAAAAGAAACCACCTGCATGTCGCCTAATGGTCTTCTTTTGATCTCCAGTAGCATGTTCAGGGTATTCTTGTGTTTTCAAGAATCGCCTGACATTGTAGTACCACAGTTTGATGTTTGGTCCTTCTTCAATTGCATTGCAATAACCGTGTCTTTCCTTGATTTGGATTTCCAAAGGATCAACATAGGCGTTGCCTGGATAAGGTAGCATTGAAGCTAGAGTGGCAAGTGCATCAGCAAGTTCATTATGACATCGTGGGATGTACCTGAACTCTATTGACGCGAATCCCTTGCCAAGATTATCCACATGCTGTCGGTAAGGGAGGAGCTTAACGTCTCGGGTCTCCCATTCACCTTGGGCTTGTTTGATAATTAAGTCCGAATCTCCCATGATCAGTAGATCTTCGACACCTTGATCAATCTCCATATTCATACCCATGATACAAGCTTCATACTCAGCCGTATTGTTCGTGCAAAAGAAACGGAGCCTAGCCGTGGCTGGGTAATGCCGACCAGCAGGAGAGATCAAGATTTCCCCAATCCCTACACCTTTAGCGTTTACTGCTCTGTCGAAGAACATCTTCCAGGCATGAATGTCCTCTAAGACAACTTCTATCGTGTTTATCTCTTCAACAGGTAAGTAGGTATTCAATGGTTGATACTCTTCGTCAATCGGGTTTTCGGCCAAGTGATCTGCCAATGCCTGGGCCTTTATTACGGTGCGAGTGACATAAACTATGTCGAACTCAGTGAGCAGGATTTGCCATTTTGCCAACCTTCCGATGAGCATCGGTTTCCGGAATATGTACTTCAAAGGATCCATCCTGGTAATGAGGTGAGTCGTATGAGCTTGGAGGTAGTGTCTCAACTTCTGAGCGACCCATGTCAGAGCACACCATATTCTTTCCAGCAAAGTGTACTTGACCATGTAACTGGTGAACTTCTTGCTCAAATAGTAAATTGCTTGCTCTTTCTTCCCCGTTACAT
This sequence comes from Nicotiana noctiflora, assembly GCA_032618575.1. Classification (NCBI taxonomy): domain Eukaryota; kingdom Viridiplantae; phylum Streptophyta; class Magnoliopsida; order Solanales; family Solanaceae; genus Nicotiana; species Nicotiana noctiflora. The sequence continues at coordinate 23,893 of JASVEL010007876.1, read as the reverse complement.
CATGCTATCCGAGGACACAACCAAAGGAGTTTTCCAAGACTGTTAGATACAAGAAAAGAGGTCTCCCTGGCTCCGGCGGGACTAAGACTGGAGGGTTCGACAAATATTCTGTGATTTTGTCAAAAGCCTCTTGACATTCAGTTGTCCACTTGATTGCAGCGTCTTTCTTCAGTAACTCAAATATGGGCTCACACGTAGAAGTCAATTGGGCGATGAACCTACTGATGTAGTTTAGTTGGCCCAGAAGACTCATTTCGTCTTTCTTTGTTCTTGGGGGAGGTAAGTCCCAGATGGATTTTATCTTTGTGGGATCCAATTCAATACATCTTCTACTGACTATGAAACCCAAGAGTTTACCAAATAGGACTCCAAAGGCGAATTTGGCCAGGTTCAGCTTCAAATCGTACTTTCGCAACCTTTCAAAATATTTCCTCATATCTCGGACATGATCGCTCTGGGTTCTGGATTTGATGATCACGTCGTCCACGTACACCTCTATTTCCTGATGCATCATGTAATGCAAAAGGGTAGTCATGGCTCTCATGTACGTTGCTCCAGCATTTTTCAAACCAAATGGCATGACTCAGTAGCAGTAAGTGCCCCAAGGTGTGGTGAAAGTAGTCTTCTCGGCGTCCTCTTCATCCATCAGAACTTGATGATATCCCGCGTAACAATCCACAAATGATTGTATCTCATGCTTTGCACAGTTATCAACGAGGATGTGGATGTTTGGTTAAGGAAAGTTATCTTTAGGACTTGCCTTATTCAAATCTCGGTAATCCACGCATACTCGAGTTTTTCCATCCTTCTTTGGCACAGGAACAACGTTAGCCAACCACGTGGTGTACTGTACCACTCGAATTACCCCTGTTTTTAACTTCTTCGTGATTTATTCTTTGATCTTATAACTGATGTCAGTTTTCAACTTCTTTTGCTTTTGTTGCACTAGGCGACAGTCAGGGTAGATTTGTAACTTATGCACCACTAGATCGACCCCTAATCCTGGCATGTCATCGTAAGACCAAGCGAACACATCTTTGAACTCAAACAAGAGCTGGATTATTGCATCTCGAGTTTTCTCATATGTATGGATGCTTATCTTGGTCTCTCTGATCTCTTTGGTGGTTCCCAAGTTAACTGGCTCGGTATCATTCAGGTTTGGCTTAGGTGTATTCTCAAAGTATTCCAATTCTTGATTTATTTCCCTAAAAGCCTCCTCTTCATCATATTCCAGTTTTTGGTTCATTATTTCCAAATTAGGTGGAGTGTTCAGTTTTGAGCATGAAGTCCGCAAGCATGTCATGTTATTTAAAGCCGCATTATTATGACTGAAAAAAAAATAAATAACAAATTAGAAAGAGTGCATAAATGACGAAGAAATATTTATTTCATTTCTTGGAATTTTTGGATGATAAACAGGATTACATTTGGAAGATTAAATACAAGAAAATAAAGAAAAACATCCAAGTTATGTCCTAAGTAACTTGTGATGCAGGAAAAGTGACAGGACAAGTCTAGCAGAACTCCCGCCTGATTGGGAATGACGTAGCCTTCCAATTTTGCAATTTGTCCTCTGGGCCCACATATAGCACCTCAGCAGTGCTAGTACCTTCTCCCAACTGAACCATATTTACATTGTAAAGCATTTGCCTCATAGCTCCACAAATGTCTTCAATTTCCTCCGCCGTGAAGATCTCATCATCTTCTTCTTCATTGTACCTTGGGGGAACAAAGGTTTAGTATAAATGTGGCATTGGTCGCGGTAGAACCCATCCGTTTTCCTTTCTTTTATTGGCCCATTTCTCATCTTCAGGGGTAGGGCGAAAGCCCACTCAAAAGAACTTCTCGGTTATGGGCAAAGTTATCAGCTTCGATATTCCTTGTAAGGACTTTCCCAAACCTTTCCCTGGATGGAAGCCGTGTTGGATCATTTCTTTAACCACTATGATTGAGGCATTAGACAAGAAGGGTTGGGGGCAAGGGCTCCCCTCCTCATGTTGATCTGCCAATACAACCTCAAAAGCTTGATAGACGATGTGTTCACTCACTTCTTTCGCTTCTAAGCATGGGATGGATGGATCCCGACATATTGAATGCTCGTCCTATCCGTGGACCATGATTTCATGCTCCTCATGCTCAAACTTTATCATCTGGTGGAGGGTAGAGGGTACAGCCCCGGCTGCATGAATCCATGGCCTTCCCAGAAGAAAGTTGTAAGACGTGTCCATATCCAGAACCTGAAAGGTTACTTTGAAATCCACTGGGACAATGGTAAAAACCAAATCGATCTCTCCAATCGTGTCTCTTTTTATTCCGTCAAAAGCCCATACACAGACATTGTTGTGTCGAATTCTCTCCACCCCAATTTTCATGTGTTGCAAAGTTGAAGCGGGAAAATGTTTACCCCGAAACCCCCATCTATCATGACACTTTTGACGTAGAAACCTTCACTTTTGATGGTCAAATGCAGAGCCTTGTTGTGGGCCGCTCCTTCCGGAGGCAAATTAGCTTTGCTAAAAGAAATTTGATTGACTGAGAAGAACCTCTCCGTCATCCGTTCAAACTGCTCAACCGAACTCTCTACCGGCACTTACGCCTCATTCCAAGTTTTCAACTGAACCTTTCGATGCTCAGTGGACTTCATCAACAAGCACAACTTGGACACCTATTCCGGGTACTTGCACAATTGGTCTATCACCTCATAGTCAGGCATTTGCATTGTCTGGAAAAAGAACTCTGCTTCTTCAGCGCTTACAGGCTTCTTGGATGGGAAACGCCTTTCGTGTGGCATTATTGACCTCTTGTGTGTCCAAATACTTTTGCGCCAAGACGTTCCCAGATGATTCCCCTGTGACCTCTTTTCCTTTGCGTGTAACCACCGTCTGTTCATAATTTAAAGGTGCTGTGGATGGGTCTATCATGGGTTTCTATTACACGCGTGCGGTAACCACGGGTTCATTTGGCTACAGTGGTTTAATCGCCTTTCGGACCACATAGGTTCCTTTGGGCACACACATTGTTGTTTCCCTCTTCAGTTGAGACTTTTTTGAAGCATTTATGGTTAGGGGCCTTTCTGATTGACCTCGTGGGAGGTAAAGAACTCCGCTCTTCTGAGGTGATGTTCTTTTTGCTTTTGTCTCAATTTTCTTTTCAAACCTGGTTTTGGCCACTTCATTATTCTTCCCCATTCTTTCTTGTTTTGGGGCAGCATCAGGCCATCTCTCCATGTCGGCGATGGAAATTATTGCTTTCAAAGCAAGATCAAACTCCTTATCCTCGCAAATCATTCCGATCACTGGCCCGTTGTTATGGGCCGGCAGTGGGTTATTTGTCACATTTGGAACATCCTCATCAGCAAACACTATCCTCCCTTGGTTGATCAATTATTGCACAGCTTTCTTTAAGGTCCAGCAATTATCAGTGCTATGCCCCTCAACTCCCGAATGATAAGCGCAGTATACTCCTCATTGGTAAGCTGGAGAATCTGGATTCTGTCTATTCTAGGGAATGGGCTGCAATAGATTCTTTTGTGTGAGTTTTGGAAAGAGGGTGCAATATGGTTCCCCAATCGGTGTAAAGTACGTCCTGGGAGATTCACGAGGGCGAGTGTTATTTGGTCGGAAGTTATACTGGTATGGAGGTTGATTTCTTTGGAATGGAGGTGGGTTTCTGTTGGCTGGTGGATGCGGTCGGCCAAAAGGTTGTGCATTCATGACTGCATAAGAGGGAGGCGGAGGAGCATAGGCAATACCGTGGTGCAGATAATAATGTTGGGGGGGGCTTTTCTGAGAATACTTGCCTTGGAGCTCGGTACTTCGTATCTCCACTTGCTGCCATGATTGTTTCTTCTTTCCTTTTGCCTTTGACCATCCCTCCGGACCCTCCTTGGATGGCTTGGGAGGTCGCTCGAATGGCCGCCTGACTCAAAATTCATCTTGTTTTTAGACTATTCTCTACCATCTCTCCGATCTTGATCACATCTGCGAAAGGTTTTCCCATTGCTGACATCATGTTCTTGAAATAGTCTGGTTCCTGAGCCTGGAGGAAAGTAGTAACCATTTTTATTTCGTCCATGGGGGTTTCACCCTGGATGCTTGCTCGCGCCACTTGATAGAATATACTCTGAAGCTTTCTGAGGGCTTCTTCTTCAGCTTTTATAAGGAATTCCTGTCTGGCGGAATGTCAATGTTGTATTGGAACTTTGGCCAGATCGTCCCAAATGTGCCATCGAGATATGTCCTGATCCATGTACCATTTTGAAGCTATCCCGTTCAGGCTTTCTCCAAAATATGCCATCAGCAATTCTTCCTTGCCGCCAGTACCTCGCAACTGATTGCAATATTTCTTTAGGTGAGCAATAGGGTCTCCATGCCCGTCATATTTTTCAAATTTTGGCGTTTTAAAGCCTGGCAGCAAATGGACATGTGGGAACATGCATAAATCTGCGTAAGAAACACTCTTTTTCCCCGCTTAGACCTTGCATGCTTTTTAAACTTTGTTCCGGGCTTCTCATCCTCTTTTCCATCTCATCCTGTTCGGGAGCTTTTGGATTTTGGCCTGGCATGAATTCATATCAGGGTGGTTGAGGGTAAACATTGGTAGCAAACTAGGTAGGATCCAGCGAAAGAGGTGGCACTGCGAATGTAAAAGAAGAGGAGTCAAAGAGGGGAGAATGTGTGACGGGTTGCGCCGTAATAGGAACGAGCAACCCAGTGGATGTTCTTGTGGCCGTATCTGATGTTGTCACCCAAGGATAGGAAGTGGAGGGTGATTCGGAGAGAGTTGTGATGGTAGAATACCCAAACAGAGTAGGTGGGTAATTGGTGGGGGTATTAGAAGTCCCACATGGCCTGATGAATAATTCGGGGAACCCAGGGATTAGACTTGGGGGCTCCTTCCCGTTATTCCAATCATCTAACATTTCCAGCATGCGGCAGCACAAAATCCTATTTTCTTCCGCAACTGCTGATTTAGTAGCCGGAACAGCTGTTATGGAACTCTCTTCTAGAACGGGAACTGTTGGTAGAGGGATTTCGGATGACATGTTGATATTTCTTTTCGACCTTGTAACGTAAGTATGGGTACTATCTTCTGATTCAGTAACGGGCCGCTGAACATTTCCCTTGGACCTTGTGAAATACGAATGAGAGGCCAGATTACCACAAAATCAACCACCTCTTCTAAAAAGAAAACCTGAAATTTGGCAAACAAACGGTTAGTCTGAAACAACATAACACATAAGTAATCTCATATTTGGTGTGATGCACTTGTACAGTTATACATGTTGCTACATGTATTCAGTCGCAAATGCGTCATTCCGGCTTATACTTTTTCTTTGCTTTCATTCCCCTCCCCTCCTTATCAACCTTTTTTATACCCCTTTTTTTTCTTTTTTAAGTGATGGTCGAATCTTATGTGGATTGCCTACGTATTATGTCCCCGCATGAATCAGACCGGGCGTAGTTCAGATAAAAAATAGTTATTATTATAAAACAAATCCTAGGAATTACACTGAGATAATAATTAAAAAAAATCAAACTTTGAATCACAACCAGACATAAGAAAATTAGACCTAGACATCCTCCACAATCTTCAATCTCTTGGATTATTTGTTCACTCTGGGGCTTGATTGGGTTGACTTCCTAATGTGCGATACATCCTTTCCAACTCCATTGGAAGATGGCAAGCGAAAGTTGGCACGTGTTCTAGAAACCTTTCACAATCCATCCCTTGGCAATTTACATAACTTTGTGAAGTGTAAACAGCCAAATCGTGGACTTGTGCTCTGAAATCCTGTAGATTCTGGTCTTGGTTTTGTAACCGTTGTTGGCGAGTGGTGGCTACATACCTTATATGACCTTCACGGTCTAAAGCCTCTTCCAACTGAGCTCGAAGTCAAGCTTGTTCGAGCCTTGCTTGTGCTCTCTCCCTATCGACATCTGAGTGTTGATGCTCTCTATTAATTTTTTCCAATTGTTGTGACGACCCAAAGGGGTCATCACCTGCTTTCCTCATTTGTTCTACACTTCCGAGGACTTGAAAACCTCATTCTATGTTACCTCGATTTACGTGCATGATCCGGGCATATAGCCAAAAAGATTTTGTGATAGAAAATATGAATTCTATGAAGAATTTGGAGAAAAATGATATTAATATTGATATAGTTGACTTCAGTCAACATTTTTGGTAAACGGACCCGACCCGAGATTGGACGGTCCCGGAAGGTCCGTAGGAAAATATGGGACTTGGACATGCGTCCGGAGTCGAATTCTGAGGCCTAGAGCCCAAGTTTTGAATTTTTCTGTGAAATTGTTTTTACTGTAATTATTAAAGGAAAATAAATTAAATAACCATGGTATCGGGCTTGTATTTTGGTTCCGACGCCCGGTACAAGTCTTAAATATTATATATGTGCTTTCTGCAAAGTTTGGTGACATTCGGATGTCATTTGATATGTTTTGGACCTTGAGTTCCAAGTTTGAAAGTTTGAAAACCAAAAGTATGAAAATCATGAACTTGAGGCTTGATTTGATGAAAACGATGTTATATTGGCGATGTGATCGCACGATCAAGTTCGTAATGTGTTTTTGATGTTGTGTACATTTTTGGTTGGGAGCTCGGGGGGCTCGGGTAAAGATTTGATAGGCCGTTGGATCAATTTCTGAATTTTTGCACTGCTGGTTTTCACCCAGCTGTTGGCTTCGCATTTGCGAACAAATTCTCGCAAATGCGAAGGTGACAAGTCAAGGCTGGGTTCGCAAATGCGAACCCTTGATCACAAATGCGAAGTCTGCCAGAATCATGCCAAGTTCGCAAATGCGAACAAAGGGTCGCAAATGCGGTCCTCAGCAATGAGGCCTCACCTTCGCAAATGCGAAGGAAGTCTCACAAATGCGAGACTGGCACACCTTGGCTAGAGTTCGCAAATGCGAACTTTCTCTCGCAAATGCGAGAACAGCAGGCCCCAGACTTGCAGCGTTCGCAATTGTGAACAAATGTTCGCAAATACGATATCCGCAGCTGTGTAATTCTATACTTAAACGAATTTTTCAGTTCATTCTTCACTTTTTCAAAAACCCTCACACCACACACGAGCTCTCAAGGCCTAATTAACTCCAAAGCAATTGTAAGTCACTTTTTACTTAATTCTTTCAATTCCTAACAACATTAATCATGTTTTTAAATAAGAATCAAAGGTTTTCAAGGTAGAAATCCATGTTTTTGGGTAGAACCTAGGTTTTTCATGAATTGGGCAATTGGACCTCGAATTGAGGTCCGATTTTGAAACAAATCATATAATTGAACTCGTGGGGGAATGGGTAACCGGATTTTGGTCCGAACCCCAAGTTCCGACCACGTGGGCCTAGGGGCATTTTGGGAAATTTTAGGGTAAACTTTGAGAAAAACCATCTTTAAGCATTAAAACCAAGTTAATTAGTGATTATTAATATGATGGAATCAATTGTGATTAGATTCGAGCTAGTCGAAAGCAGAAATTCGGGGAAAAAAGATATAATTGAAGCATAATTTGGACTTCAAGGCTAGAGGTAAGTGTTTGTTCTATCCTAGCTTGAGGGAATATGATTATGTGCTATGTGCTATGTGATCGAGTGCGGTGTATGGGTTGTGGTTACGAGCATCCATACACTGGCATCTAGCATGACCGTGAGTCGTTGTTTATACTAGTTGTGAGACATATTTTAGGATAAATTGTTGAACCCTTGTCGGGTTGTAGAATTTCTATTGTTCTCCCTTGCCGGGACTTGTTGTGAAGTGAGATATTGATTGCCCTTGTCGGGACTTTGTTGTGATGATTATTGTGTCCCTTGCCGGGACGGTTCATGATTTACTGTTTTCATTTTTTGCCCTTAACTGTGATTGTTATTTGGGTGAGGAAGAGTGATAATGCACGAAGGGTGATGACGTGCCTTGATTTATTGTTTATGCATGAAGGTTAATGTCGTGCCTTGTTATTGATTGTGCACGAAGGTTAATGTTGTGCCATGTTTTATTGATTATGCACGAAGGATCATGCCCTGCCTTGTTATTGAACCATGTACGAAGGATCATGACGTACCATGGATGTGAGGATGAGAGTAAAAGCACGAAAGGTGATATCGTGCACTTTATTTGCTTATTTGGTGAGGATGAGAGTAAAAGCACGAAGGGTGATGCCGTGCACTTCATTTGATATTTCATTGGCTTAATATTACTTGTTTCTCATTATACTTGTTTTCCTTGTTGACTTAATGACTATTGTTAACTGTTGAGTTCTTCTGTGATATTCCTTATTGCGTTGTTACTTGATTATTTCTCGTTATCTTGTGGTATACATATATATAGAACTGTACAGGTTTATGTGGGTGTCTGGTCCTAGGCTTGTCACTACTTCACCGGGATAGGCCAGGCACTTACCAGCACATGGGGTCGGTTGTGCTGATACTGCACTTCTGTGCGTTTTTGCACAGGTCCAGGATTTGATCAGGAGCAGCAGTAGTAGATCTTTTGTGTGGGAGTTGTTCATATTCGAGACCGAGGTAGCGTGCAGACGTCCGCAGGCCCGGCGTCTCTACCTTTTATTTATGCTATTAGCTGTAGTCTCCTTGTTCCGAGACAAACAGATTATGTTATATTTCTTTCAGACCTTTATGTATAGTATTCATATAGTAGTTCGTGAGTTGGTGACTCCACGTCGTGGGTAGAGGATTTCAGTACTATTTTACTTTGAAACTGCTTATTGCTATTTTTTTTATATAAAGTCTTCCGCACTTGTTCAATTAAGGTTATGGTTTGGTTGTTAAATTTCTTATGAAATATTGCTAAAAGAAGGATAGCGTGAGTAAAGTGGCTTGCCTAGCTATCACGAGTAGGCGCCATCACGATCCCGATGTTGGGGGAAAATCCGGGTCGTGACAATTGTGCACGGAGCTGAGCTTCTGAGCGTATCCAACGGTCCTTTTCCCTCTCAAATCGAGCCATTTTCTTCTTCAACTAACATTATTTGACGTTCATTACCTGATTCGACTTCTTCATTCAACTGTATGATCTCCTTGTTAGCTTTGTCTAACGCCTTTTCAGTCTTTGTTAATATGAAGTCATAATCTTGCATCTTTTCCATCATGTTGGTAATGATTTTTTGATCTTTCCAACTTCTTACCGGTGTTTCAGATGCTTTTTTCATTCGTTGGAACTAAGTATGAAGGGCTTTGTTCTTGCAAGTCAATATCTTTTTTTCTCCTTTTGCCTCTTGCGCTTCTAAACTTCTATTAAAGTTGAGGTTTCTTATGCTCTCTTCTAATGCGTGAATAATGGCTTTGTATCCCCTTTCTTTTTCACCCCATGCTAACTGTTCTTGGATTTTATCATCAAAAGATTGAACATGTGGCCTTTTAATGGGCCTTTTGCGATCGGGTTCTGGCTCATCATCTACACAAGACCTCTTCTCAAACCACCTGGCATAACTCATGTCGATTTCGCCTTTAGTAGTATCTGGAACTTGGGTATCCTCTTTTAAGTATCGACAGCTATTCCGGATTTGCTGGATTAAAGCTTCCGGAAGTTTGGCTTCGGGGTGCAGCTCAATCACTTTCATGCTTAAATCTTCGTCTTCATGCACCACTTGGTACCTCCCCAGCTGTCTCAATACTCTCTGTGGCGCGTACTGCTGGACACTTTTCAAACCAGACAACAATAAATAACCCCTTAAAGATGACATGTGTATCACCTCTTTTAACGAGAGCCACCCTAAGGTCCACTCAATCTGATTTGCGACCAAAGATCTTAGATGGGCCACCCAGGCTTCCACTCCTTCTGGAGATTCATAATCTTTTGTCCTTTATTCATAACTTTCAATGAAGTTATTCCCCCTTGGACAATATCACATGAACCTGGGATGACGTCGGAGGTGCTCAGTCAGCCACATTTGTAACAAAATGTTACATCCTTCGAAGAATTTTGCCCCTGACTTACACAAAGTCAATGCCCGATAGATTTCGGAGAGAATGATTGAGGAAAGAGTGTGGCGATCTTTGGTTGTGAGGACTTGTGCAATTTTGGCTATGCGAATGTCGATTGTACGCTCCTCATTTGGGAATACCATAACTCCCAGAAAAGCCACGATGAAAGAGAAACGCCGGTGAATCTGCCAAGTATCTTTGTTTTGCTTGTTGGTGAGGTCCTTTTCATGAATTTCGAATCCATCAGGCTTTCCAAACCTGGAGTACAGAAAGCTGAAAGAACAATATCCATTGACAATATTGTTCTTTTTTATCTGCTTACTGATATTTAAAAGATCGAAGAATCGGTGTATAGAAAGGGACCTTGGGAATATTAGATTTTGGTCTCTCAATTTCTCGTCAAAATCGAAATACCCGGCTATTTCTTACAAGGAGAGAGTAAGCTCAAAATCAGAAAAGCGAAAAACATTGTGAGCGGGATCCCAGAAAGTTACTAGTGCCGCAATCATATCATCACATGGTTTGACCTTCATGATATATGTGAGAGCTCCTAGATACTTCGTGACCCATTCTTGTCCGTCTTTTCCCAAATCATACCACCACATCTGAAGTTGTAATAGAAACTCTTCCATATCTGTGATTGGGGGAGTCTGAACGGTACTCATTTTATATTTGGAAGTGATAAAAAAAACTATTTTTTTAGAAAAAATCAAGACACAAAAAAAATAATCACTATTGTAAAAAAAAATATTCAGCTTTGTTATCAAAACCCCTTATTATTTCGATGAAAAGAAATTGAGTTTGCTCACAAAACAAAAAAAAAATTAAAAATAACTAAAAGTGGTTCTTCTTGCAGAAAGAGACTTCCTGTGTTCTTTTCAAAGACATTTGGTTTTTTTTTTTTAAAAAATAACAACATCTTAACTTGTAGCAAGATAAAAATATTTATTTACCCTTATTTTATTTTTTAAAATAGTTGAGCCCAATATGGGTTGCCTACGTATATCACATCCGGTGAGAATCAAACTAGCGTAGTTCTACTTAATGAAATAGACTATTTTTTAATTTCTTTTTTATGAATTTATAAGACAAATTGGCAGAGTTCTAGACATTTTTCTTCAAATCGGGCGATTAACTCCTTTATCCTTATATTGCTGTCTTCCTAAAATTCTTTTATAACCCGATCAACATGTAGATCTAAAATAAATGAATGCATAAATAGCAAGTAGGATGCATCATATTGGTCTTTATATTTCGGGTACACCTGTGCTAGACAGACTCAACCCCAATGTTGAGTCTCCAAAGTCAAATGCACGTGATGCGAATAAACGTTCCTACTAGGGATCCGACGTGAGGCTCTATTATTCTAAGTTTAGAATCTTAGGTTTGTTGTTCTATACTTGGCTTACCCAAGCGGACAACTCGAGCCGAAGTGGGGCAACGTACCGGGAGCACGAAAGTCAGCTCGTCCTAGTTACTTGACCCAACCTCGTTCTGATTGGTTTGACTTCTAACGGAAAGTGGGCCACGCGCACGTGAGCACCATAAATTCAGAAGACTCAGAAGGTGACATAAGAAAAGAGTTATATAGAAATTCAAACAATATTAAAGCGGTAAACAGATAGCATTTTAGCACCGAGGTTCACAAAATACAATAATATTAATAATAAATAAGCCAAATAAAAATCATAAAATAAGCTCGAATTCTGTAACCCTGAACCAAAAAGTTCTGGGTTTAATCCCCAGTAGAGTCGCTAGAGCTTTCACACCTCCTTTTTTTAGCGCACGCTTACCCCGAAGGATAATGCACAAGGGAGTTTTTCCAATTTAAGTGACAATATTCAAAATGAGATTATTTATTTATTTCAGAATCGCCACTTGGAATAAATGTCACGACCCCAAAACCCGGTCATGATGGCGCCCAACATATTGCTAGGCTAGCCCGACCAACCATTCATAACACAGAGCTATCAGCTCTCACTTTTCCCTTTGTAGGCATAAACAACAATAATATAATGAAATGACGTCTAGCACATCGGGGATAGATATCCTAAAACCAGTATAAACTTCCCACCGAATCAGGAGTCATAAGTCATAAGCCTCTACCTAAATTTATAAACTGTGATAGTGTATACAACTGTGCACAAGTGTGGCATAGACAGAACAAAATAAGGATAAACTGGAGAGTCAGGTCCTGCGGACGCTGGCAACTACCTCGACTGTCCAAATGCACTCCCGAGCAGCCATAGAATCAGCTCTACTGTGATGTACCTGGATCTGCACACAAGGTGCAGGGAGTCGGGTGTGAGTACTTCCAACTCAGCGGTAATAAAAGTAAATAATGCTGAAGGAAAGGAAACCACGCAAAGCACTATCTCATGCTACACAATACAGAACTACCTTTAAACTTCAACAAACTATCATTTTATCCCCTTTCAGTATATGTGAGTAAATTATTTAGAAATCTCATTTTTAGCTTCTTTCTATCATGATAACATACCAATACCTGGGTACAATCTCAAGCAGTGCAGGTCTGCACTCAAATCAGCCCCTCGGGCTCAGCACTCCTTAACAAATACCACCAGGAGATCTGGTCAGTAAGGCAAATAATGCATGTGTCCCAATAATGTATGAGTGCTAAATGTTATGCCACGTAGTACACGTAAACCAATGTATGTATGCCATGCAATGCATACGACGCTGTGGCGTACAGCCCGATCCATGCAAAGGCGCCCGCCCTCACTGTGGGGGTTCAGACTCTGGAGGGGCTCCTACAGCCCAAGCGCAATATCAATATCACACCTGCTGCGGCGCGCAGCCCGATCCATATACCACTGCGGCGTGCAGTCCGATCCATGCATGTGTATGCATATGCTCACATAAATCGTCATGTCCTAACATATGGCCCTCGGCCCCAATCAGTCTAACAAATAATCAAGAAAGCCCTTCGGGCAACAGTATCATATTAGCTCACAGCTAGAAATGCCATTAAGACCATGTACAAGTTTTTTCATAACTTTATAAAAAAATGATGAGTAGCAAAATACCATTTGAAACTTTAAATTGAGATAAAAATATGCATAGTGTTATCAAGATAATGATACCAATCCCTGAAGGATTCAAATAATCGGCGTGAAGCCCAAGCATGATAATTAGTCCAATTCATGATAATTAATATCTTTATTGAAGCGTCAATTTCATTTCAAACAATTAGGTGTTATTATTTATTACGCGGGACGGACCAAGTCACAATCCCCAATGGTGCTCTACCCCACACCCATTATCCGGCGTGCAAGTCACCTCAACACAACACTAAGATGTGCAGAGTCCGGGGTTTACTAACCCTTAGGACATCATTTACAAGTATTACCCACCTCGAACCGGCGAAAACTCATGCCCGCGGCGTCTTTGCTCCTCAAACCGTCCTCCACGCGCATCGAAACTAGCCAAAATTAGTACAAATATATCATAATAGGCTAATGGAACATAACCCAATCGAAAGAACTCGAAAAATACCAAAAATTACGAAATTGGCAAAACCCGGGCCCCGGGCCCACATTCCGAAAAATTGCGAAATTTATATTTCTGGAATCCGCGTCTCGCCACGAGTCCGTACATACCAAGAACTCTCAATTCGGACCACAAATGGCCCTTCAAATCATAAATTTAAGATTTTTGCTTCAAGCCCTATTTTCTTGATTTTTAGCCATAAATTCATGAATTTCATGGATTATTCTTGTATAAAAATATGTAATTAACTCATAAAACTTACCTCCAACGATTCCTAGTCGAAACCCCTTCATTTCCCGTCCAAAAGCTCTCAAGAGTGACCAAAAATGGTGGAAAAATGGGTTATTTTCGCGATTGGAATGTTTTAAAACATTCTGCCCAGGCATTTTGTTCATCGCGATCGCGGGAAATGCTTCGCGATCGCGGAGAACAAATTTCTGGCCCAAAAATTACCCTTCGCGATCGCAGGAAAGGCTTCGCGATCGCGGTGCATAAATTCAGGTTCTTCCGGACAGGCTTCAGTATAATGGTCATAACTTTTCGCACACAACTCCAAATGACAAATGGTTTGATGTTATCGAAACTAGACACATAGGGCTATAACTTTCGTTTGTTGCTCATTTCCTGAATCCTTATAAATTGTGATATATATGCTTTCCAATGCATACATATGTATTAAAGATCCTCCTCGGACAGCCTATAGTGTAATATCCATAACTTTTTGCACCGACATTAAAATCACTATTTCTTTATCTTTTTGAAAACTAGACAAGATGGGCTACAACTTTCGTTTTTGAATTACCTTAAAATTCCTTGTAGATAAAAAGATATTAGCTTCCGAAGTAGGACCTGCGCGACAGAAATTTCTTTTTTGCGATCGCAAAGAGCTTTACGCGATCGCGATTCATTAATGTTTTTCTCAGATTTTACTCACCGCGATCGCGACCAAATCCCCGCGATCGCATAGAGCACTGCTGTAGCCAAAAACCAGCAGTTCAAAATGGCTTAGAAATGGTCCGAAACCACCCCGAAACTCACCCGAGGCCCCCGGACCTCAATCAAAAGTACCAACATGTCCTATAACCTTATTCAAACTTGTTCCAATCATCAAAATTCTATCGTTAACATCAAAATCGTCCGTTTTCAACAAATTCAAGCTTATGTTTAACTTTAACTTTCAAAATTCACATTCAATTCGAAACCCAACCAAATGATGTCCGAATGACCTGAAATTTTGCGGACAAGTCCAAAATCACCTAACGAAGCTATTACAACTTTCAGAATTCCATTTCGACTCCCGGATCAAAATATCACCTATCAACCGGAATTCGCCAAAATACTAACTTCACCAAAATATGCTAACTTCTTCACCGGACCTCCAAAATTACTTTTGATTGCGCTCCTAAGTCACATTTCATCATCCGGAGCTAACCGAATCATCAAAATTCGATTCCGAGCACTCTAACTCATAAGTCAACATTCGGTTGACTTTTCCAACTTAAGTCTTCTTAAAAGAGACTAAGTTTCTCATTTCTTAACAAAATTACTCCAGTTTAATTCTAACGCACACAAAACTGATAATGAAACATAAGGCAACATAATGTGGGAAACACAGGGCGGTTACACCTGAGACGACGGGTCGGGTCGTCACATTCTCCCCAACTTAAACAAACGCTCGTACTCGAGCGGACCCAGAGTTGTTCTAGAAGTTCACCAATAGTTAAATAACTTTACCCCGCATATAACTCGCGGTGATCCCACGTCACCCTATCTCATATAGGTCCGACAACACAACTTAGCTGAAATTACTCAATCCATCTGATCCATAAACTATAGAACTACATTTCACCTTCTGTAATCTTACACAAGATTAGAACCTCACATTTTTACTCAGAATAAACTCGAGTCAGCTGTAATAATCCATACCTGCAACCTCAGGTGAAATCATATATTATACCGCATAACTCAAACACATGCAGCAATAACTTCCATTCAAAACAGCTGCCCACGATAACTAGATATCGATGGAAAACCCTTTTTATTAGCTAGAGACTTATTCCAACACTTTCCTATATTGCCAATGGTAAATAAAACACGCGATAAACCATATCCATTCCTCAGGTCACCGATTCATGAGGCCATTTATCCTCTGGCAATTACCATAACAAAATTTGAACCAAAATCTCGATATTTATCCATCAAATATGCTGAAATCAAATCTGTCTATATTCATTAATGATCCTCACGATCTCCTTTGACCAAACACACCATCCCGGTGACATGACACAATCAATACGACCTAACCACAACCTGCATAATACATGCACCATTAAGAAACGCATTCAAAAATTCCCTCCATACCGGGATGGGATCAATGATAGCAACCTCCGCACTGACATCCATCTCAAATACCCAATTAAGAAAATGGTCCTTCCCAGCTGTCCGCTGATTCTTTAATATATAAATCATTTTGCTAAAATGTATTCTAACGCACTTCACCACTTAACCCGTAGCATTTATGAAGTTGCCCTTAATGCAATAGTTCAAAATCACCCAACACTAAGACAATCAGTCTGAATTCCAGCATCACCACATAGCCTGTACATCAGAACTCCATATAATACAACAATCATCATTCCTAATCCAATTTCCACCGTGCAATACACGCACATATTTGATAATCATTCATCCCATGACAGATGCTCAATGTTTACCTGCCGAGCAGACCCGAATACCACCAATGGACCCAACAAGAACATGCCGCAATACTACTGATATATAATTAGTTTAATCACATTACCCTTTTCCGAGACATATACTCTCATCAAATCACTTCCACTTAGCAATACCATTTTCCTTAATCATCCGAAGATTCTTTAACTAATCACTTGGAAGGAATCACTATACATCACATGCTCTGTATGACATACACAGGTCTTGTTCAAATTCTTACAATGTTGACACAACGGATGAGACCTGAACACATTCATAACTACTACCGAAACAACAATTTATTAGTTTTATACTCTTTACAAGAACTATAAACTCTTTCTGAGCCAAACAATGGTCTTAGTTCTATAATTTCACTTCACATACTCAGATTGCATTGATCTAAACTTCAATGATCTCGTCTTTCCAAGTACGAACTGTCTGGGCAATAAGCCACTCCGGACATAACTATAAATCGCATATGATGCCCCAAAGTGCCAATAGGCTGCCGATTCTAACGCAATACAAATGAAAACGAACTCTCGAATGAATTATCAATTCCACGCATTAAAGGGGACTTTCTTCAGAAAACAAAGAACAAGGCATACGAAATAGTATATATAAAATTATACTCAACATCACATTGTTGCGGCGTGCAACCCGATCCAGTTAACATACCCATGGCGGCGTGCCACCCGATCCACACACAAATCTCACATAAGGAGATACACATCGAGCCAAATGTGCTCATCATAACCAAATACCAAATATCGATCATAAGCATGCTAATTTCATAATATCATCCTTGAGGGGTATTTAGCGTTATAGCTACAAAACCAAGCACAACTGATGTGTGATATATGAAATTGAATTTCAATTGCCAAGCTGCTCAGGTAACATCATCCCTACGCGGATTCTCAACACATAACAATTTCTTGAGCCTTTTCACAAATCACACGGCGTAAGGCATCACTATGCAAGATATCTGACAATAAAGCATTAACCTAACTACTCCTTCATGAGGACTACATTACAAAATGCACACATCTGGCCTGATATAGAGCCATTATTCACATTAAATCTATCCATCGACTTCAAGCCGATTCTGATCACATTGAACTTAGTCTGATAACCTTTCAAAGGTCCATAATAACTCCCATTTGTTTTTCATAACGCACAAGAGCAACCATCACAACCTTCATATTTGGTTTACATCATTATTATGATTTTTCTCCCTTGTTATAGCATTACAGTGCATCAATTCAGGCTCACCACAGGAGATTCAAACATAAGGCCACATTCTTTAATACTCATAGGCCACTGAATACTTTCTCCAATGTCTCCCAGAAATATCACCTTCCATAATACTTTGTTTTGAAGCACTTCCTGCGAATCTGAATTCGTTATTACTACTTTCCTGATACTGATACTTAGGGTCTCGTAGTTATCACAAAATACCACAAGTCTTGATCTTTTCTAATGAAGACACCATCTTTAGTCACATACACCATCTTAGAACACATTATAACATTCCCAAGAGTCATCCACTCTTGTCGAAACTGCAAATTACCAGACTTAACAAACAGAACCACTCGTGCCTTATTAGCACCCTGACACCACAGGATATGATCTCATTCAAATACCAACAAACATCATTCTCCTCAATTCACCGAGCATTCCTTACCAACAACAGCTCAAGACATACTATTATTTTCTCACATCTACGAAAGCACCGTATAACCTTTGTCAAAATCTTGCTTCACTCGTGCTATTCTCGGCTCAATTTCTGCAACCAGAACTGGTTCGTCAGTGTACTTTAAGACATAACCAACGTAGCATACAACTGCGCAATCAACTAATCAATGGAAACCTCCCCAACTTAGCTCGAAGCCATATTTATCAGAACACATATACTTTATTGTTGTCGTAATATCATGGTGAGATTAAACTCACTCTTTCACCAGCTTGCGGAGACACGAATCATCAAAAATTCTAACTCTTCCCTAATTCTTGCATTCATTCACACTACATTTAAGCCCACTCTTTAGGCGACAAAATTTTTACTAAGTTCCAAATTTTTCAAAAATTTCGGCAGAGTTTCCTTTGTAATTGGGCCTATCCACCTGCCAGAGAATCACCAAAACCATCCTAATAATATGTCCACAACTCGACAAGACATCACAATGTATATCAACAACATTAATCTCAATACTACACGAATTATATTATCAAAATTGATATACTGACATGCGTTGCACCTGCTCGAATCATAACACATGTCAAATACCTTTCAATTATACATAAGAATCAGCTTACCTAAGGGCACTCCGCAAGATATAACCCACCTACTTCGCCTCAATTTAGTATCTCAGCACACCTTACACTATGATACACATCACCTGGCTATCTAGCCGACATTCCCACAATTAGGGACAATACTGAACATACAAGTTCATAATTCCACCTCGCAAAATCAGCACTTTGGTGCTCAAGTCATAGGCGAAGATTCGGCCTCAAGTCCTTCAAACTGGCCCAACATGAAATCACAAAGATTATATCTTGCCCTCGATCGAGGAGTCACAAGCCATCAAGGCAAATTTATTACTAAACGCTCGAGTGCGCATACAAACGTGTGGAAGGAATTTCAAGAATTACATATCAAGCTGAATTAAGTACGCACGATAAGAATTCCAAGAAAGTGAAGTGTTTCCTAAAGGTTCTGCAGCCTCTCGAGGATAAATACAGACGTCTCCGTACCGATCCGCGAGACTCTACTAACCGGCTCATGACTCATGAGGCCTAGTAACCTAGGCTTTGATACCAACTTGTCACGACCCCAAAACCCGGTCATGATGGCACCCAACATATTGCTAGGCTAGCCCGACCAACCATTCATAACACAGAGCTATCAGCTCTCACTTTACCCTTTGTAGGCATAAACAACAATAATATAATGAAATGACGTCTAGCACATCGGGGATAGATATCCCAAAACCAGTATAAACCTCCCACCGAATCAGGAGTCATAAGTCATGAGCCTCTACCTGAATTTATAAACTGTGATAGTGTATACAACTGTGCACAAGTGTGGCATAGACAGAACAAAATAAGGATAAACTGGAGAGTCAGGTCCTGCGGACGCTGGCAGCTACCTCGACTGTCCAAATGCACTCCCGAGCAGCCATAGAATCAGCTCTACTGTGATGTACCTGGATCTGCACACAAGGTACAGGGAGTCGGGTGTGAGTACTTCCAACTCAGCGGTAATAAAAGTAAATAAAGCTGAAGGAAAGGAAACCACGCAAAGCACTATCTCATGCTACACAATACAGAACTACCTTTAAACTTCAACAAACTATCATTTTATCCCCTTTCAGTATATGTGAGTAAATTATTTAGAAATCTCATTTTTAGCTTCTTTCTTTCATGATAACATACCAATACCTGGGTACAATCTCAAGCAGTGCAGGTCTGCACTCAAATCAGCCCCTCGGGCTCAGCACTCCTTATCAATTTACACCAGGAGATCTGGTCAATAAGGCAATTAATGCATGTGTGCAAGTAATGTATGAGTGCTAAATGTTATGCCACGTAGTACACGTAAACCAATGTATGTATGCCATGCAATGCATATGACCGCTACGGCGTGTAGCCCGATCCATGCAAAGGCGCCCGCGCTCACCGTGGGGGTTCAGACTCCGGAGGGGCTCCTACAGCCCAAGCGCAATATCAATATCCCACATACTGCGGCGCGCAGCCCGATCCATATACCACTGCGGCGTGCAGTCCGATCCATGCATGTGTATGCATATGCTCACATAAATCGTCATGTCCTAACATATGGCCCTCGGCCCCAATCAGTCTAACAAATAATCAAGAAAGCCCTTCAGGCAACAATATCATATTAGCTCACAACTAGAAATGCCATTAAGACCATGTACAAGTTTTTTCATAACATTATAAAAAAATGATGAGTAGCAAAATACCATTTGAAACTTTAAATTGAGATAAAAATATGCATAGTGTTATCAAGATAATGATACCAATCCCTGAAGGATTCAAATAATCGGCGTGAAGCCCAAGCATGATAGTTAGTCCAATTCATGATAATTAATATCTTTATTGAAACGTCAATTTCATTTCAAACAATTAGGTGTTATTATTTATTACGCTGGACGGACCAAGTCACAATCCCCAATGGTGCTCTACCCCACGCCCATTATCCGGCGTGCAAGTCACCTCAACACAACACTAAGATGTGCAAGTCCGGGGTTTACTAACCCTTAGGACATCATTTACAAGTATTACCCACCTCGAACCGGCGAAATCTCATGCCCGCGGCGTCTTCGCTCCTCAAACCGTCCTCCATGCGCATCGAAACTAGCCAAAATTAGTACAAATATATCATAATAGGCTAATGGAACATAACCCAATCGAAAGAACTCGAAAAATACCAAAAATCACGAAATTGGCAAAATCCGGGCCCCGGGCCCACATTCCGAAAAATTACGAAATTTATATTTCTGGAATCCTCGTCTCGCCACGAGTCCGTACATACCAAGAACTCTCAATTCGGACCACAAATGGCCCTTCAAATCATAAATTTAAGATTTTTGCTCCAAGCCCTATTTTCTTGATTTTTAGCCATAAATTCATGAATTTCATGGATTATTCTTGTATAAAAACATGTAATTAACTCATAAAACTTATCTCCAACGATTCCCAGTCGAAACCCCTTCATTTCCCGTCCAAAAGCTCTCAAGAGTGACCAAAAATGGTGGAAAAATGGGTTATTTTCGCGATTGGAATGTTTTAAAACATTTTGCCCAGGCATTTTGTTCATCGCGATCGCGGGAAATGCTTCGCGATCGCGGAGAACAAATTTCTGGCCCAAAAATTACCCTTCGCGATCGCGAGAAAGGCTTCGCGATCGAGGTGCATAAATTCCGGTTCTTCCGGACAGGCTTCAATATAATGGTCATAACTATTCGCACACAACTCCAAATGACAAATGGTTTGATGTTCTGGCAACTAGACACACAGGACTATAACTTTCATTTGTTGCTCATTTCCTGAATCCTTATAAATTGTGAGATATATGCTTCCCAATGCATACATATGTATTAAAGATCCTCCTCGGACAGCCTATAGTGTAATATCCATAACTCTTTACACCTATATCTAAATCACTATTTCTTTATCTTTCTGAAAACTAGACAAGATGAGCTACAACTTTCGTTTTTGAATCACCTCAAAATTCCTTGTAGATAAAACGCTATGAGCTTCCGAAGTAGGACCCGTGCGACAGAAATTTCTTCTTCGCGATCGCAAAGAGCTTTACGCGATCGCGATTCATTAATGTTTTTCTCAGATTTTTGTAACGACCCGACCGGTCGTTTTAGAAAATTACGCCCCAATCCCTAATTTAACTGTTCCCCTAAGTTCATTTCTGCTATTGTGGGTTGTCGGGAGAGTCGGTTCCGAAAATTTGAGCATTTTGGGACACTTAGTCCCTAAATAAGAGCTTTGAAGCTAGAAAACGGTCCGTAGCCGGAACAGTGTTAAGACGATCTCGAAACGGAAATCCGATGCTTCCATTAGCTCCGTTAGGTGATTTCGGGGTTGGAAGCGCGTTCGGAATGTATTTTGGAGGTCCGTAGCTCAATTAGGCTTGAAATGCCGAAGGTTGAAATTTTCGCGAATCCGAACGATAGGTGAGATTTTGATCCGGGGGTCGGAAGGGAATTCCGACAATTTCTGTAGCTTCGTTATGTGATTTTGGATATGTCCGCAAATTTTCAGGTCATTCGGACGTCGTTTGGTCGGGTTTTAGATCGAATGTGCAATTCGGAAAGTTTTAAGAAATTTAGGCTTGAATTCGATGTGAATTATGGATTTTGATGTTGTTAGACGTGTTTTGATGATTAGAATAAGTTCGTATCATGTTTTGGAATAGGTTGGTGGTTTTCGTTGGGATCCCGGGGGCCTCGGGATGAATTCGGGGGCCCAAACGGACCATTTTGGTGCCAATTGCACTGCTGGTTCTGCTGCAATATTGCAGAGAATTTTGTGCTTCGCGATCGCGAAGCTGTTCATGCGATCGCGTAAGAGGAAATTATTGGGCCCTGCGATCGCGAGGGGGAGTCTGCGATCGCGTAGGGTGAATTTGGGAAGCTCTGCGATCGCGAGGTAGAGTCTGCGATCGCGTAGGGTAGAGGAGTGAGGACCGGTAGTTGTTCTTCGCGATCGCGACGCGGGGGATGCGATCGCGTAGGGTGTTAATCGAAAGCAGTGCGATCGCGGTCGAGCTGATGCGATCGCGTTG
Organism: Nicotiana noctiflora; assembly: GCA_032618575.1. Lineage (NCBI taxonomy): Eukaryota > Viridiplantae > Streptophyta > Magnoliopsida > Solanales > Solanaceae > Nicotiana > Nicotiana noctiflora. Next base: position 1,393 of record JASVEL010007876.1, on the reverse strand, counting down.
AATGGTCAGGTTGAGCACTGCGATCGCGTCCTGGACCACGCGATCGCGTAGAGGAAAATAGGCCGCCCATATTTTGTGCATCGCGATCGCAAGCCCAGTGCTGCGATCGCGTAGAGTAAATTGGCCTGGCAGTGACTTTAAGTCCAGAAACATTTTAGCCGCGATCCCATACACAAAAACGCCATTTTTGAGCTCCAAGAGAGGGAATTGAAGGGGAAACGCTGGGATATCACCGGGAAATCATCGGGGGTAAGTTTCTTAACCTTAATTCGTTGGTTTATCATGAAATCCATGATTATTTCACTGAAATTGGGAGATTAAAGGTGGGTTTGAGCCCTAGGCCTAAATGTTAGAAAATCTTTGATTTGAATGGGCAAACGGAGTCCGATTTCGATAAATTTTATATGCACAGACTCGTATTGAGATAAGGAACCCGAATATATATTTTTCGTGATTTTTTGATAAGCGTACCGGAAGTCGGGTTTTGGCAACTTGTGGGTTTTGGTGAATTTTGAGTTATTTTGATTGGGTAATGCCCAATTGGCCTATTTTGACGTGATTCTATTGACTTTATCAGATACTACACTTGTGGAGGCCGACATTCGTGGCAAGAGGGCTATTACTTAGCGGTTTTGTACCGGAATTGAGGTAAGTGGCTTGTCTAACCTCGTGTGGGGGAACTTTCACCCCTAGGATATTATGTGATAGTTTAAATGCCTTGTACACGAGGTGACGGGCGTGTACATGCGCTGGTTGTTGTAACACACACTTTACTTGAATTGTCCGATTAGTGATATTCCTGCTCTTAGCCGATAAAAGCGTTACCATTACCCGGTATTACTTAGAAAAGCATGATTAGCTAGGATTCAACATGTTTAATTGCCTAGTTGATTTACTTGAACTCTTGATAAATTGTTGGCACTAATTTCGGTGAAGTTGTAATTTAACATATTATATTCTCTATGTGTGTTTTCTTTATTTGATGTGTTGGTGGACTGCGGGTTCAATTCCCGGAGATCCCAGGGCTGTGGGTTCGATTCCCAGAGACCCGGAGTGATATTGTTTGTGGACTGCGGGTTCAATTCCCGGAGATCCCAGGGCTGTGGGTTCGATTCCTAGAGACCCGGAGTGATATTGTTTGTGGACTGCGGGTTCGATTCCCGGAGATCCTGAGTTATTGAGATATGGACTGCGGGTTCGATTCCCGGAGATCCTGCGCTATTGATATATTATTGAGATGTGGACTGCGGGTTCGATTCCCGGAGATCCTGAGTTATTGAGATATTATTAAGACATGGGCTGCGGGTTCGATTCCCGGAGACCCACAGGTACTGAGAATGGGACTGTGGGTTCGATTCCCACAGATCCTGGATTTGTTTATTTGAGTTGGTTA
>JASVEL010007875.1:0-84213 GCA_032618575.1 Nicotiana noctiflora | reverse complement strand
ATATAATATAGGAATCCTATTTACGGTATAATTCTAATTACATGAGAAAATCCCATGATTAGCTAACAACCGCCCTTGATTTGATCTTTTCTAAGATTTCCACCATTATCATCGATCAGTAACGGATACCTTGCCTTTAAGTTATTATGCTATTGTTGGTCTTGCTCGATGCCTATCCTGTTTTGGTCTTGATCGCCATCAGTCTCGACCTTGACAGGTACATCGAAGTTCGAACTCGATGTTTTATCCCCATACCTCGGTCTGATATACTACGCGACCGATCCTCGATTCATCCTCCTAGTCTCGGTCAATTAGTGAAATCGGATGAGTCCGGTTCCCAACCGTATAAAGTCGTTTATATGACTTGAAAATATAAAGTATATAAACATTAAACTTTTAATAATTTTCTCTTATCTTCTTCTCTCCTTCTTCTATACTATTGACAGTGAAACTCTCAATGTTAAGTCTTATCTTGTTCTTCAAGATAAATACACAGAATTATAAAATCAATTTTCTCTTAATTTGGAATTGTGTGTTTGGCTTGTTGAAGTTTGTCTTAATCCAATAGTGGCAACTACTAATCAACTACTCCCTGTTGATATTGATATTTAGTTAAAGGAGGGGCCTTTGATTAATAGCTGCAAGGAATAGAGACTACTACAAATTAATTACAACATGATGGACATAATTAACAACTAATGTGGGGTTTTCTTAGTTTTGTATTTGTTATTCAAAATCTAGTATGAACTTTGGTTTTAACTTTAAAAACAAAGTTGTTGGTGTTCTTTGTATTGTTGTTATCATTATATTGTTATTGTAACAAGTATCGATCCAAACTAAGGCAATATAAAATTGATGAATTTAGCTATTTGGACAAGTAGAGCATTGAGCTTTTTGACAAGGCAAAACCAACTGATAACAACAATAACAATGTCTCAGTCTAAATAAATTAGAGTCGATTATATGAATTCTTTTCTTCTTTATTTAGAAGAAAACGAGAGTGAGAATTTGGCATGATAGTTCTGCTTTGTTGGATGATACGAGCTCCTTATGAATCCGCTTTGAAACCAATGTCTATAATTATGAATCATCCGCTCATTCTTTAACAGGCACGCAATTTTTGGTTTCTTCCACTGTATAGGAACTTACAATTTGATATGAAATAAAGAATTAGAATATTTACATGTAAAGATTAACATGATTTTTATGGTTATGACACCCAAATGATGACTAATACAATAAAGATAATATCTCTTAGCAAATGAGATAGTATTAATAAGTTCAATACTGATTGAGTGGTATTAGTGGATCAGTTGAATGTTGATGATGAGTATATTCTTGTGCCCCATTATGCTTTTTATGTTTATGCCTATCCTTTAATGATTAAAGAAGAGGAAAGAAGAAAAAAGGAAAGACAAATTTATGATATTTTTCTATTACTTATTGTAAATTTGTGATAGTCTGATCTCATAGAGGAAGCTCATTTAATACATCAGATTTAATTATCACTTTAGTATATTGAATATACAATCCAACGTACATCAGATTTTAATATCAATTCCAGAAATCAGATGGACGTGCATATGGTACGTGTAGAATTTTACCGTAGTGATACACTGTGTTTTTAAATGAGAGTTAAGAATATTGATGCTCCCTACGTCTCAAATTATTTATCGTAATTTTTAAAAAGATACATCTCAGATTATTTATCGTGATTTTTAAAAATAAATATTTTAAATTATTTGCGGTGATTTTTATAAATGCCACCTCAAATATTTTTTAGAAGTTCAAGAAATAGTTAATTTTTCTTCTTATTATCAGTAATAATTATTCTTGAGACAGGGCGGAGTAATAACATCTAACACAATATTAAGTTGAAAGTTCAAATAGCTGTGAAAGAAAAATGACCTGTTTTTTGAAGTGTAGGATGTCAGTTTTCCCCCTTTTCATGAAAAAAATTTCGTTGATTAATATTCTTTTAAACCCAAAAATCAGAAAATAACTTATATTCCGAAAAATATATATTTTCCATCAGTAATTTTCGTTATACCTAAAGTACCAAACATAAAAGCAATTTCAAACTGATAGGATGGTCTGTCTCCTTCGATTTTTTGGGAGAGGGAAGGGAGGATTAGATTTAATAATGGGAATAAATAGGAAAAAAGGAAAAAGAGACAAGAAGGAATAATGAATAAAGCAACAAGTTATGTTGAAACTTCCCTTTCCTTTTAAAGGTTGTGCAAGCATTAAAGATCTAAAAGGCTTTGCTACAGCTTAGCAGAATAAGTGATCCGGCAACACTGTGTCACTATCAAGTAATGTTTTATCTTGAAGGAAAGTTTTGGAAAAACCATAAAAGTTGTCTTCTTGTAATTAATAGATTACGGGTTTGAGTCGTAGTTGTGTGTAAGCTATTTATGTCAAATTTTCTTGGGATACGGTTTTTTCCCGAATCTTGCGATAACAACAATCAAGTAAAGTCCCATAAGTGGGGTATAGGAGGGTATTGTGTTATACAGAACTTACCCCTACACCGTATAAGTAGAGAGGTCCGACAGACCCTCGGCTTAAGAAAACAAAAAAAAGACAATAAATCGGTAACATCGACAAATTAAAGCCAGAAAAATAATACTAGCATCGCAATAATCCAAACCTTGCGTGAACAAGAAATACTTTATACTATCCTTTTTTAATGTTTATCTTCTTAAACCTCATTGTCGTTCTATTTTTGGAGTTATTTGGAAAAACCTACTCCATTTGTTTCAAAATATTTGATAAACTAAATATATTTATGATATATTCTTTACTGTTTTCAAAATTAGGAAATTGTAAAGATATACTTAATTACTGTACTTTAGTTTTTATACATCTAATTCTAAGTTTAAAAGAACGCGTCAAGGTAATTGATAATAAGCTATAATTATGTATTTTGGCTATTATTAACACTCCAAATTGGTTGTTCTTTGGTAGTAAATTGCTCTGGTTGAGTGTTTTATGCTTTGCAGGAGCAATACCGGGCTACAATGAGGTTAAGGAACGTTTTGAGCTAATATGGAGCATCGAAGGCCAAGTAAAAGTTAATGGAGTAAATTGGGATTTCGTTAGAGGATCAAAGGAGGTTAGAGAACTTAAAAGGAAGAACGACGAAGAGTGCAGAAAATGGTCCAGGTGTGCGGCCGAGCACTGGGCCACGCAAGTCAGTCAGAAATTTCACAAAGTGCGCGGACAGATGCACGGTCAACTGCCCAGGTGCGCGGCCGCGCACGCACCTCGGAAAAAAATAATTTCAGGGCTAAAATTATAATTCCAAAAGCGACTTTCCTTGACCTATATGAAGCCTAGCTCACCCAAAGAGAGGGTATCTTGGTTTTTAAAAGAAGTCTGAAGGCTAGAACAAGAAAGGATCAAGAATGAAGATTCGGAAACGGGTTTTTATCTTTCTTCTTCCCTTTTTTTATCATTGATGATAAATTCTTCTGTTGTAGTTATACAAAGAATAATGAGTAGTTAAACTCCTCATCTAGGGTTTTGATGGAAGCTATTGGAGGATGATTTTCTTGTTACGTTAATATAGATTTGCCATAGTATTTCTCTATTTGTTCAACTATATTATTATGATTGCTGATTGAAGGGCCCTCAATTAACTATGCCTATTTAGTATGTATTACTCAAGAGAGTGTGCATATTTAGGTAGCTGTTGAACAACACCACTCCTAACGTATATGAAGGATCAATACGAAGGGTTCAAGGGTGGCATGGGATAACGAAACCTCGGTGTGATCTGAGTGAGTTGTACTTAAGGCCAACTAGCATAACTCAGGAGAATGTGTCTGGTATATTATAGTAATTACTTGGGAGAAAGTTATGATAGTCCGAGTACTCATGTTCGGTAGAGAAGACTTGGGCAAATTTATAGATAGAGAAAATCATGTATATCATTCTAATTCTTCTCTACAACCCATTCACAGTTAGTTATTCTTTATTACATCTTCTTTACGTATTATTTAGTTAGTAAACTTCCAATTTATCATTTAAACATTTCTGAACATTGATTACGTGAATTTTTGTGTGTCCAATAGTAGTGCTTAATAGGTTAGTTTTATGTGGGATTCGACTATATATTTGTAACGACAGCTTAACCCTTTTAATAAGACATAATCGGACATGATCAGTGTTCCATGTTAGCTTTATAAATGAACAGTGGTCCATGTTAGCTTTGTAAATTGGTGAAATTGAGATCTTTTATATTCTCAAAGTAATTATAGCTGAATTTGTTAGCACAATATCTGCTAAATTTGTTTAGATTTATTGAAAAGGTGACGTGAAACAAATGAATTTGCCATGGGCAGATTTCGAAGGGTGAAATTCAAAAATAGTCTGATTTATCAGTAGTAATTGAAAAATAACTACAATTTCAAAAGTAATTAAAAGTTAGCCACTTTTTTATGTAAAGATAAATTTGAACGAAAGCATTGTTAAAATCCGGAAAATTTTCAGCATAATATACAGGAGTTGCAGCATAATATACTAGGTGTCCATCATAATATGCTGGAAGTTTATACACATGTGCTTCAAACTCCAATATATTATGCTGGAACTTTCAGTGTATTGAAGTTCTAGCATAATATGCTATAAGTTCATACACAGATGCACTAAGCACCAGTATATTATGCGAGAATTTTCAGTGTTGCAGCAACATGGTGGCTATTTTTTAATGACTGTACAATCGCTTGGTATTTTTTAATTACCAGTTTGAAAACTGGCTAGCCCGTGCTATTTTCACGATTTTGAACCATGTCCCCTGACCCATTTGTCGCCTTGTAACCCCAATAGCTGCACACCCTATCACTTAAATTAAAAATAGCCGATGGAGGTTTAATATATTCGTAATTTATATATTTAATATTTATAATGATGTATAATTAGTGTACAATCTACGTATATAGCTAAAAAAGTAAACAATGAATATAGACGGCTATTTGTGTAAAGATCCCACATTTATAATCCATTTTGGCTTGTTGGGCCTTCCGAACAAAGTAGGGGAAATTACCCTATATACCTACCCAATCAAAAGTAATTACTCGTAATTACCCATTTGAAAAATAATTACATCAAATACTTATCCTATTAGAACTAATTACCCGCAAATTTAATTCTTGCGATGGACACATCTAGTTTAAGGAGCAAAAGTGTGAATCCTAAAAAGAAGCTAAAGAATAGTTAGCTTTTTTTTAATAGTAGGCACTATAGTTAGTATTGTACCTTTTTTTGCTATCATCATCTTTCTTTTTAGTTTGTGCTCCAAAATTTATATTATCTTCTAAAAGTAAAACAAAAAATAATAAGTACTATATAACTAAATTTTAAATTTTCTTGTGTGTTGAAGTGTTTGTTGTTAGAATTTATTGGGTATTGTTACTATTTTTCAAATATTTTATTAACAAAAATTCAAATCCACCATTGAAGGAGCCTGGAGCTTGAAACTCATAACTTGGTTTATTTGAGTTTTTAATTGTTTTGATTCGATCCTATATGGGTGTGTTTGAAAAGTTTATTGGAGGTTGTAACAAATATTTTAGTCAATTTGGTGTAGTAGATTTTAGAAGTTTGGGTTGAAATATAGTTGAACAAGAGAAGAAAATGAATTTGTATTGTATACTCAAATAGTATACAAATATATCATTTGATATACAATTCATTCCAATTATATACCATATTAGTATAGCTATATGCTATATTGGTATCATATGCTAGTTGAATTATTTTTTGGTTGTCTTAACTGCATTTATTAGTACAATATTTGATTTTCTTTTAATGATAGCAATATAGTACAATATCTTGAAATACTTTATTATACTAATATGTAGTACATTATCTTTTTATTTTTTACTTTATGCATGTGTGTTATGTAATAGTAGTATATTCAATAGTTGTCGGGAATTAACCAGTAAAACTGTATACCATGTTGGTATCATATTGTAGTTTGAACTTTTTTTTTTGTCTTGGCTGCATTTTTAAGTGAATTCTATTATGAAATTATTTATATGAACGTGATTTACATGCTGGAAGTTTTTTGTGCTAATGGATATAGATTAGGTAATAGTTTTTATAGTTATAAGCAATCGTTGGAATGACCCATACAACTATATATCATGTTCGTATATGAAATGAGCAAGTTGCTTTGCGAATATTTAGCTTGATGCGAGCATGTAATTTTCTCATACTTTTATTGTATCCTTTAATGTTGTGGTGCACTACTATAGTCATAGATAGTTGTAGAAATATTCTCGAGCAATTATATACGCTGGTGGTATACATGTATACCATATTGGTATCATATGAAACTACAAGTCTTTTTTGCTACTTACATTTTTATAGTATTTTTTAATATTTTATTATTATTTCTATTCTAACTAGTATATATGGAGATTTAGTTGCCGTAGAATATATTTTCTTGCTCCATCACTGGTTGGTCTTACTGTTAATGATAGAGTATATACTGATATTTATAGGGAAGGAGATCAAGGTTTGTATGGCAATCACGTGAAATTAGAAAAGGAACAATAAATAAAGAAAAAAAAGGTAAAAAAGGAGTCAAATTTGGGTGTGAAATAAGTTATGGTAAAAATAACAATAATATAATTTAGGCAAAAATAAATGAATAAAAGAAAAAAAATAGGAAGAAAATGAGAAAAAAGAAAAGGAGAAAAGAAAGAGAAAAGGAAAAAAGGAAAAAAAAAAAGAATCATAGAAATAAAAAAAAAATTGGAGAATAAAGAAAAAAATTCCCCATAAAAATCACTATGGACCGCTCGACTGTAACACATTCTCACGTCGAGCTCCTAATGTTTTATTCAGTTATTAAATTACAGACCATTTTTCCCTTTATTTCGAATTGCCTTTTTGGCTTGTTGAATTTATTCTAGTCAAAAAGGAGATATTTCACCAACGTAACTACTCCCTATTAAAAATCTTAGCTCTGAGCCTATGATATCAGCACAATAAGTTTCAAACAGCCTGATCGATTGGTATAGTGGATCAGTTAGATGATTATTTGGTAGGAGTATATGTTTTTTTCTTTTTGTATCTATTATGTTGTGTATATCCTTATCTAAAACTACAACTTCTTAAAACAAAAAATCTCATTAAAAAAATGCAAACAAAGAGTCACTTTGACTGGAGTTAGAGCTTTTTGTCACTTATATTATGCATCAATTTACCTATGGTTCTAAGCTAATTCGCCAGAATAAAGAAGAGTATTATATGCGATTTTTTATATAAAATGTGACATAATATTTAAGTCATTGACACTTGGTCGAATTCTTGTGAAGAATATTTGGGATATGTAAACGTAATCATGAGTCTTTTACGGCAAATCCATTGAAAGTATTAGAATATAGCCAAATTACACTTTACTAAGAGTATTATATAAAAATTGCAGGGCGCTTTACTCTCTTTTAACCCGTAGCCGTTTTATTTTTCTATTTGCATTCGTATCCATATTTTAAAAAATTTTAGCTTCTCTTTCTCCTCACCTTCTCCTTCTTCACTTTCTCATTTTCTGGAATAACAACTCCGTAAAGACTGAGGAATGATATGGTCATACCATTGATCAGAAAAAGACATCAATTTTTATCCAACAAAAAAAACAGCAACACAAAAATCAAATGTATTGTAATATAGATAAAACATAGAAACCGTAAAGAAAATGGAGAAACTGATCATCGGTGATGAGAGATTCAAATGTTAAAAAGAAAAGTTTTCGAAAACGAAATAACATAACAACAAAGCATTTATTTTGCAATAAAAACAAAACGCAAAATCGAATGCATTAGATGATCACAATACAGTTAATTAGATGTAACTTTATCTTCTTGGTGTCCTAAGCTGAAGTTAATTAGAGAAAACTTCAGCTCTATAGCTGATGTTTTTCAGTTACAACACAAAAACTTCAGCTCTAGAGCTGAAATTTTCTAGTAACAACATAGAAACTTTAGCTCTAGAGCTGAAGTTTTCCGGTTACAAAGACAAAAGCTTCAGCTCTAGAGCTAAAGTTTTCTAGTACAAAAGAAAATCTTCAGCTCTAGAGCTGAAGTTTTTATTTTTTTAACTAGCAAACTTCAGTTCTAGAACTGAAGTTTTTATTTTATAACTGGCAAACTTCAGCTCTAGAGCTGAAGTTTCCCGATTACTAAACAAAAATTTATAAAATAAAACTTCAGCTCTAGAGCTGAAGTTCGCAAGTTACAAAACGAAAACTTCAGCTCTAGAGCTGAATTTCAGGCCCGGCTACTAAAATAAGTTTTGTATGATTGTCTTTGCTACTTCAGACCCGTGTGCTGAAGTTATGCGAAAAAGTGAGTACGCTTGCAATTTTTTTTGCAAAACAGACACATATTAAAATATGGTACAAAAAGCAGGTATAGATTGCAAATGCCCGAGTATTATTGAACCATTTTAGTCCAATAATTGATATTATAGCCTAAGTTCAACGAGATGAGTATGACGATGGATGAGTGATGATATGAGAATCAGTCTCATTACCTCATAACACACAAAAATTAGTTGTGAACTTCGATAGCCGTAAAATATTCTGACGAAGTGGCTGTCAAACAGTTCGCTTAGAAATCTTGGAGGTGTTAAATAGCAAAAGGAACGGTCATGTGTTTCCTCTATCACAACTCTCCATCCATTTTCCTTTTCCCCCCCACTTTTTGAGCGAGAACTATATATAATATAGTAGCAAAAAAGGAAAAGTGAAAAGACGAATAACGAATATAACATCAAGTTGAAGGTAAGGTGAAATTTCATATATGTTTTTCCCTTTTAAAGGTTGTCCATATAACTAAGAAACCTAAGGGGTTCTGCTACAACTTAGTATAAGGAGTGAATAAAAACAATGTGTCATGTGGTATCAGTTCTATATTTGTCCTTTAAACAAATATGAACTTAGTAAATTATAACACCTTTTTCGCTTTACAAATGTCGAACTTAGTAAATGTTGTACATTTTATAATGTATTATTTTATCATTACTCTAATTTAGCCTTCTTGGGATAATTACACCTTTAATTATAATGTGTAACGATCCAAGAAGGCTATTTGTGTAAAGATCCATGTGGCTTGTCCCAAACCCAAAGTATGTATACTCAGTTGGGCCGCCCAATAAAACCGGATTATCATCCATTTTGGGCCATTTAGAGAGTCGATAAACAACAGGATCTTACACAAATAACATAGGTTACTTTTGTAAAAATAACACGGTATAGCCAGTTTTTGGACTGGTCAATAAAAAATAGCCAGCGTTTACCAAGTCAATGAAAATAGTCATCATTTTGCTGCAATAGAGACCGATCCAGCATAATATACTGGAGTTCGGTGCACTTGTGTATGAACTCCATCATATTATGATGTACCGGTATACTTTGCTGGCTTCAATATAATATACTGGAGACTTGAGCACTGGTACTCCAAACTCCATATATTATATTGAACCATTATACTTGCTGGAACTCCAGTATATTATGCTGGAGTTCTAGTGTATTTATGTTGGAACTCCATCATATTATGCTGGAGTTCCAGCATACCATCCTGGAACTCCAGTATAATATGGTGGAGTTCAAGTATACTTATGCTGGAACTCTAACATAATATACTGGAGTATTTTTCAGGTTTTGAACAGTATTTTTGCTTATATTTATCTTTACATAAAAAGTGGCTAAATTTCGATTACTTTTGAAATTGGGCTATTTTTGAACGACCAGTTGCAAATTTGACTATTTTTAAATTTCTTCTGTTACTTTTTCTAGCCAATATACATAAATTCAGGGGAAAATGCAACATATAGATATTGAGTTCATTTGAAAATACTTTCAATGGGGAGTATAAATTTATGTATAAAGAGTCACTAAAATAGCAATAAATATTGTAGATATTAACCCACAACTTCAAAAATAAAATGAGTTCAATGCTAAAACCTTAAATGTTGAACTCATAGACCTTATATTCTGAATCCTCTCCTCTCTCTCTCTCTCTCTCTCTCTCTCTCTCTCTCTCTCTCTCTCTCTACTATATATATATATATATATATATATATATATATATATATATATATATATAGAAAAGAGAAGAGGAGGTTGACCAAGGGCATAATGGTCATTTTAAATATATTAGTGCATTGTTTGTTTGTATACTAGGTTCAAAAATTTTATTGTGGGTTCTTAATAACCGAAAAAATTAAAACTAACGTGCCCATAAGCTATTAAATTCTTTAGCTAGACCTCACTTTCCATTCAACCTTTACTATCTTTATTAAATGCATTATTTGATTGTTATTATTATTTTTTTCAACAAATACTTTTAACTAGAATAATTATTTTTTTGATAATTTATAATTCAAATGTTCGCCCGATTAAAAATACTAAGGTCACATACATAAGAAATGTCATTCTATTTATTAACAATTTCTGTAAAGAAGATTTCATTAATAAAATTAATGATACTATATGTAGATTTACATTCAAATGTTATTATAGCACTATCAATTGATATCATTTTATACAAATTTCAATTGGAATACTTCATAAAATTCGAAATTTTTTTTATTTAAGAATAAAATATAGTTTTAAGTTCCCTTTTTTATTATAGAATATAAAAAATTATAATAATTATCCCCTCTTTAAAAATATGAGTTGGGAATATCTAAAGTAAAAATGAAGACAACTAATTTGTGAAATTATTATCTTTTAAAAATCGTTATATATTAAGAAGTATGAGAAGTATATATCGTCATACAATATTTCTATTATATAGAAAAGAGAAGAGGGGGTTGACCAAGGGCATAATGGTCATTTTAAATATATTAGTGCATTGTTTGTTTGTATACTAGGTTCAAAAATTTTTGTTGTGGGTTCTTAATAACCGAAAAAATTAAAACTAACGTGCCCATAAGCTATTAAATTCTTTAGCTAGACCTCACTTTCCATTCAACCTTTACTATCTTTATTAAATGCATTATTTGATTGTTATTATTATTTTTTTCAACATGTACTTTTTACTAGAATAATTATTTTTTCAGGTGGCGAAGGAGAAAGCTAAGAAGCATTCTCAATTGATGATGATCTCAGGACACAGCTGAGCTCGATTATGATAGAGCGGGACACCTGGGACACCCTCAGTAGAGACCCCTATCGATGCTGATGAGATGGTTGCTAAATACAAGGTCGATGTCGAAGTGGCCGAGGCCCGACTGAAGACCAATGCCTAATATATGAGGCGACTGTCTCGAAGAGAGACCCTCGAAGAAATTCACATCTGAGGCTTCGACCTGTCGCCCATGATCAAGGAAGCAATAAATCTTGAGGCCAAGGCGAAGAAACTTTCTGAGCCTGAAGGTGCCAAAGGTTCCGATAGTTCTGGCGATGAGTCGGACCCTGGTAAAGATCAGGCATAAATGCCTTAGAACTTTTTTAGTTTTTATATTGTGTAAGTTTTCTAGTTACTTTGAGGCCATTTTTGTTGGGCCTCCGTAAATACATTTCGAAATATGCATAAAAATTCCCTTTCTCGCAATTTCAGGTCTTCACTTTTTTAGCATCTTTTCACAATTTCTTTTCTTGAAAGTATCACTAAGATAGCCTGCCTTAGGTGCAACTTTATTTGCTCGAGGCCTTGAAAACTCGGTATGACTAGTAGTTTTTCCAAGAAGATTAAGTGATTTTAGAAGATGCTTGCGAGGGTAAATAAGTTTTGAATTTTTATGAAGACCTTGTGTTTTGATTACGAGCTTCGGACATCTCCGAGCCATTTTTTAGGGTGGCTATAGTTTTTTGTGTTTAGTAACTACCTAATAGGTTTTGTGCCTCCAGGATTTGATAACCCGAGTTCCCCTATCTTTTTCGGATGACAGTCCCTAAGTGGGGGTAGCCCTTGGGCTCGATAGTCCACAAACAGAGGTAGACCTTAGGCTCAATGGTCCGTGGGTTCTTAGGATCTATGTTTTAAGATGCAAAAATGCGTAATAGCAAGGTGGAAACCTTTTTTCATTTCTGTGTATAAAGTACATGACCGGAGAAACCATGGTTCTAATTAATTCTTCATGAATGAAACAAATCTTAGGGGCAAAGAGAAAGTACTACAATAGCAAAGTCCGGAGTTTCATCAAAGATGTACAAACTTAAAAACATTCTAACAAAGGTGACCGCCCTAACTAAAGTATAGCTTCGCCCATAGCCTTCACTTGCACCCCCTCCCCCTACCTCCCCCCGGTTAATAGAGATGTATCCAAGTTGAGGGGTATGGTTTCACGTGAACCCATAGTCCTCACTAAATCATGTATACCAAAGCTATATTTTTTCATAATTACTTAAATTATCTGCGTGAACCAATGACCAAAGACTATTATGGTGCAATTATTATTGCATGCACTTCTACAAGTGAAATTAGCAGTTCAAATCCGACTCTAAATGGTCTTATTTTTTGCACGAAGTGTGGATATATGTATATGTGAAAATTACTGAACTTTTAAAAAAATACGTAATAATTTTGAACCTATTATTTTAAAAGCGTGGTGGGTCATGGTAGATCCACCTTTTTTATAATTATGCACACATCCTCTTAAAACCTTGAATCTGCCTCAGCCGATTAGAAGTTAGAGGTGTCAAAGCCAATCTTCGATTAATCCACGATACATAGTATATACCGGTAAAATCAGGGGCTAGTGAGCACCCCGATTTCCTGGTGGGAGTTAATGAAGCAAGGAAATAACTACAAGGAATTGTGATCGAAGCTACGAACCTCTCGTACTAAGGCGCGAACGAAGCGCTTACCACCGGGGCCATCGAGAAACGCCCATCGAATCTGGTACGGGCTCCAAAAATCTAGGAAAGCAACCCAAATGGTTGTACACGATAACAAATGGCCGTGATATATGCGCCCAACCGGATATCACAGTGTGGATCTCGTCCTGTATTAATAGCGGATCAATGATTAACAAAAAAGAATTTTTTTTACCTTTCTTACAATTGTACTTAGGATAAAACTCCCCTACTATATAAAGGGAAAGTGTATTGTGTAATATATACATTGTAACAAGCATATCAAGGTAATATACACTTATTTTTTCTGCATCTAAAGTTATTCAAAGTTCATTTTTTTTTCTCATAGTTCTTTATAAGTCTTTGGCTTCGAATCGAGGGCACAACAACTACTAGCTCAAACCCGAGCTCGGATCTGACATCACTGATGGTTTGGTTATTTATTCTGTCTTTAATTCATTTATTTAATGTTACTGATCACTTGCATTACATTAGTCCATATATCCTTAAAATTGTATATAAATTTAATTATTTCCCATTTTAAGGGTAAACAGTTTGGGGCCCATCATGGGGGCTAAAGATAATAGCAATAGATTGATACAAATCTCCATAACACACACTATTTTACACTTATTCTTTAAGGTCTCAATTTTAGGTTAGCATAAAAATTTCAACATGATCATCGAAAGGGTAGGTGCCCCATAAGGGCCGGTGACAAAATACACTATAGCTCGATAAAAAAGCAGAAGCACACCCGAGATTATATCCCGAAAGGGACCATTTTAGCGACGAGGATGCAGAGGGCATCATACAACCCCATAACAGTGCACTAGTACTTTTTGTACTTATCAACAAATCTTGAGTCAAAAACATGTTAATTGATCCAGGTAGCTCGACCAAATCATCAGATCAAGAGTTGTAGAACAGTTGGGGCTAGAATATCAAATAGTGCCGACATTCCAGGTGTTGAACACATTTAATATGGCATGCAAAACTATCAAAGGAGAAATAAATTTGTCGGTAAATACTATCGGAATAGTTCATGATACCAAATTCTACATGATCAAAGGGGATATGAAGTATAACGCCTTATTCGGAAGTCCATGGGTTCTAAAATGAGGGCAGTACCCTCAATACTATACTAGGCATTGAAGTTCCCAACGCACTGGGAAGAATGAACACGTTTTACGAAGAATAGTCGGTCACAAAGAAATGTTCGCGGTCTATGAAGTGATCCGGATACCCACGCTTTTGACATCAAAGAACACAGAGCCGGTTAGGAAAGAAAAAACTAAATAACAATCCCCGATACCGACCTCGATCGAACCGGAGGAACAAAGAACAAGCGAGGATGATGATTATGGAGTCCATATGTCATGCATCACCCTTATTGATTCTGGTGCCACTAAATAAATGATCAAAGAGTTGGAGCAAGTCATATTGATCGAATACTTACTTGATCGAAAAGTATACCTTGGCACGGGGTTAACTCCTGAGTTGAAGAAAAAACTCATTGAATTCCTTATAACTAACATAAGATTGTTTTGCTTGGTCTTATCATGACATGACAGAGATCTCGCCGGAGATAACCACTCATAAGTTGAGTTTGGACCTAATGTTACACCCGGTTAAACATAAGAGAAGTCCTCAATCCGAAGTCAAACATGCGTGCATCAAAGACGATGTATTTAAACTCCTTAAAATAGTTCATTTAGGAAGTTAAATACCGTGATTAGTTAGCTAGCATAGTGGTAATGCCTAAATAAGAAATAAATTAAGAATGTGCGTAGATTACAAAAACTTAAACAAGGCATGCGCTAAGGACTTTTTCTTGTTGCCTAACATCGATCGCATGAGTGATACGACGGAGGGGCATGAGATACTCAGCTTTCTCGATGCTTATTTTGGATACAACCAAATCTGTATGGATACATGCGATCAAGAAAAGACTTCTTATATCACTAATTCGGCGTTATTATGATAACATAATGCCATTCAGAGTAAAAATGCCAGGTGCACTTATCAATACATAGTAAACCGGATGTTCGAAGAACAAATAATAAAATTAATGGAGTTTTATATTGACGACATGTTAGTCAAGTCCCTACAATCAGAGGACCATTGAAACATTTACAGGAAACCTTTAACATATTGAGGAGATACGATATGAAGCTCAACCCGAAAAAATGAGCATTCAGAGTCGAATCCAGAAAATTCCTTGGGTTCGTGGTGTCTATCTGGGTGATCAAGATCAATCCTGATAAAATTAAAGCTATAGAAGACATCCCCGTGGTGGACAATTTTTAAAGTTGTTCAGAGGCTAACCGTGCGTATGGCAGCCCTTGGCCGGTTCATTTCGAGGTCCTCTGACAAAAGCCATCATTTCTTCTCACTATTGAAGAAGAATAACTTTTCCTAGACTCTGGAGTGCCAACAAGCTATGGAACAACTCAAATGGTAACTTTCAAGTCCACACCTACTCCATACTCCAAAGTCGGATGAGAAGTCGTACCTTTACTTGGCGATATCCGAAGTGGAGGTAAGTGGAGTCCTAGTCCGGGAAGAGAAAGGTATAGAATTTCCTATTTACTATGATAGTAGAACTCTAGGCAAGGCTGAACAAGGTATCCTCACCTGGAAAAATTAGCTCTCGCTTTGATGAGCGCCTCCAAAAAGTTAAAACCATAATTTTAATGCCACCCCATATGTGTCTTGACCTCTTACGCACTGAGGAACATCATGCACAGGCTTGAGCTCTTGGGACGATTGGCCAAATGGGAAGCAAAAATTAGCGGGTACAATATCGAGTATCGGCCCCGAACTGCCTTCAAATCACAAATTTTGGCAGACTTTGTAACCGACTTTACACCGACCTTATTAACCAAAATTTAAAGAGAATTATTGTTAACCTTGGGGATTACCTTGGGAGTTTGTACCCTCTTTATGGACGGTGCTTCAAACTCAAAAGTGTCCGGGCTCGGCATCATGCTAAATCCATCTATGGGTAACATATTTGGGCTATCTAGTAGGACTGTGAAATTGACTAACAACAAGGCTAATTATGAGGCCATGATTACAAGTCTCGAGTTAGCTAAAAGCCTTGGAGCCATTGTAGTCGAAGCTAAGTGCGCTTCCATCCTTGTGGTAAATCAAGTCATTGGCATGTTCGAAGTAAAAGAGGAACAAATGCGAACGTATTTAGACAAGTTGCAGATAAAGCTACATGAATTCAAGGAATGAACCTTACAACACGTGCCCCGTGATCAAAATAGCGATGTCGATACCTCGGCTAACTTGGGGTCATCGGTTGAGGATGATGAATTCAGTTCGGGTACAGTCGTACAGCTCATGAAGCTGGTGGTGGAGAAGGCCATGCCAAAGTGACAAAGTAAACTCGACAAGTTTAACTTGGGATTGCAGGAACAAATACCTAGATTATTTGAAGACTGGGAAGCTGCCCTCGTATCCTAAAGAATCGAGAGCTCTGCACATGAAGGAGGCTAGGTTCAGCGAAGGGACTCTGTTCAGAAGAACATTCGATGGCCTACTTGCCATATACCTAGCTTGGGAGATACCGAATATGTCCTAGGAGAAGTTCACAAAGGCACTTGCGGAAACCATTCAGGGGTGGAATCTTTATTTGGAAATTAATCAGAATTAGCTATTAGTGGATCGACATGGAGAAACATGCAAAGGACTTGATATGAAGATGCGACGGTTATTAGACACGCACCAATGCTCCATCAATCTAGAGAGTTACTCCATTCGGTCTTGTCCATATGGCCATTCATGAAATGGAGAATGGATATCGTCAGTCTCTACCTTGGGCACCCGGTAAGGCTCAATTCATACTGTATATGATCGATTATTTTTCTAATTGGGTCAAAGCTCAAACATCCAAAAAAGTCCAGTAAAATAAGTCACTAACTTCACTTGGAACCACATGATATGCCAGTTCGAGATATCGGTAGATATCATGTGCGACAATGGGAGACAATGTGTGTGACAATGGGAGACAATTAATAAACAGCAAGATAATTAAGTTTTTCAAAGACCACAAGATTAAAAAGATATTATCGACACCCTATCACCCTAGTGGAATGGACAAGCAGAATCTACAAGAAAGACTATGCTTCAAAAACTAAAAAGAGGTTGACCGATGCCAAAGGAAAGTGGAAGGAAATTCTGCCCGAAGTCCTGTGGGCATACTGTACAACTTCGAAGTCTAGTACTGGGGACGCCCTATTTGCATTGGTTTACGGTGCTGAAGCATTAATACTGGTCGAAGTGGAAGAACCGAGCCACATGTTCTGATATGTGACCCACAAAACTGAATGGGGAGTCCATGAGCACGAGCCTAGAACTATTGGATGAAAGGTGTGAGGCTGCCATAGTCCGGTTGGCCACCCAGAAATAACAGGTAGAAAGATATTGCAATTAAAGATCCAACTTAGGACATTTCAAGATCGGGACTTGGTGTTGAGAAAGGTAACAATTCATACCTGAAGTCTGAACGAGGGAAAGCTGGGACCGAATTAGGAAGGACCATATCGAGTCATCAGAATTACCGGGAAAGGCTCGTACAAACTCAAAGCAGGAAATGGCACATAACTACCAAACAAATAGAACGTGATGCACTTAAAGTGGTATCTGCTAAGGTAAAGTCTTATATACTTTTTTATATTATGAATAGGACTAACACTTGCAGGCAACAACCAAAGGAGAATATGACTATTAGGTCTGAAAGCACGCGTTGCACTCTTTTTCCCTTGAACAGATTTTGTCACAAATGAACTTTTTGGCAAGGTTTTCAACGAGGCAACAATAAATCATGCTAACTTAGATTCGAAGGTCCATCTTAAATCGGAGCCAATCAGCGCATCAACAGTATCCCGAGCCCTCTCAAGATCGACCTCGAATATTGGGGGCATTACCCTTGGGTTAAGGTTCTTAGCAAAGAAAGAAGGAAACTTTTTACCTGAACAACTTAGGCTTGGTAGTTAGGAGTTATTATAATGTCCAAACGGTCAAGTGAACCGTGCCCACATATGCTACCTTTGCCATAATACAAGTTTTTAAACGCTTTCGGTCATGTACTTTATACACAGAAATGAAAGAAGGTTTCCACGTTGCTATTACGCATTTTTGCATCTTAAAACATAGATCCTATGATCCCACGGACTATTGAGCTTAAGGTCTACCTCTGTTTGTGGACTATCGAGCCCAAGGGCTGCCCCCACTTAGGGACTGTCATCCGAAAAAGATAGGGGAACTCGGGTTATCAAATCCTGGAGGCACAAAGCCTATTAGGTAGCTACTAAACACAAAAAAACTATAGCCACCCTAAAAAATGGCTCGGAGACGTCCGAAGCTCGTAATCAAAACACAAGGTCTTCATAAAAATTCAAAACTTGTTTACCCTCGCAAAAGCATCTTCTAAAATCCCTTAATCTTCTTGGAAAAACTACTAGTCATACCGAGTTTTCAAGGCCTCGAGCAAATAAAGTTGCACCTAAGGCAAGCTATCTTAGTGATACTTTCAAGAAAAGAATTTGTGAAAATATGCTAAAAAAGTGAAGACTTGAAATTGCCAGAAAGGGAATTTTTATGCATATTTCGAAATGTATTTATGGAGGCCCAACAAAAATGGCCTCAAAGTAACTAGAAAACTTACACAAGATAAAAACTAAAAACGTTCTAAGGCATTTATGCCTGATCTTTACCAGGGTCCGACTCGTCGCCAAAACTATCGGAACCTTCGGCACCTTCAGGCTCAGAAAGGTTCTTCGCCTTGGCCTCAAGATTTATTGCTTCTTTGATCATGGGTAACAGGTCGAAGCCTCGGATGTGAATTTCTTTGAGGGTCTCTCTTCGAGACAGCCGCCTCATATATTAGGCATTGGTCTTCAGTCGGGCCTCGGCCACTTCGACATCGACTTTGTATTTGGCAACCATCTCATCAGCATCGATAGGGGTCTCTACTGAGGGTGTCCCAGGTGTCCCGCTCTATGATAGCTGAGCTCAGCTGTGTCCTGAGATCATCATCAATTGAGAATGCTTCTTAGCTTTCTCCTTCGCCACCTAAAATTGAACCTCTACCTATGTCAGATTTGCCTAGGTGATTTTCTTTTTCGAATCCAGAAGATCCATCTTGCTCTTCCACCCATCAGCCATGACTTGGATCTCGTTCATCTCCTTTTGGAGCCGGTTGATCTTCTGTTGGACCCGCGAGGTTTTGTTGTTTTCCACTATGACTAGTTCCTCGTATCTAACTTTAAAGACCCTTACCTTTTTGACCAAGTAGCCATGTTCTCGCTCATGGACGATGCTTCCTTTTGAGCCCTATCCAGCTTGTCCTGAAGGACCTTGATGGTCATGTCTTGTTGCATGTTGACGATCTTGCACATATCTTTATTTTGAGCATGCTCTCGACACGGTACCAGAGGAAGATCTCGTGATGAAGTACCGATGCCTATAAAATAATAAATGTTGTGAGACATATAAAAACGCAAGTAAAATACAATGAGACATAATGATGCCTTACCCGATTCAGTACCTGCTGCGCCTCATTGAAAAGACATGGCACATCCACTTCATTCATTATTTCTTGGTCCTCCTCGGTCACAGGCATCATAGGTAGTTGTCTACACCAACAGGAGTGGATAGAACCCAAGCATCCTTTAAAATAGTACGTTAGTTTGTATGAGTCCACCAAACAGTAGAGTACTTGGTCCTCTCGAGATTCTGCTGAGAATGTTAATAGTTGTAAGTAAATGAGACATGGGATATTCACATGGAAAAATCCCACACAAGAGGACCAAAAACAAACCAGTAGTCTTTCAACTTCACTAACTTGTTAAAACCTATTACAAGTCACTTTGTAATGACTCCATTAAAAAGAATTTATCATATAACTTGTGGTACTCTTATCACAAGCCACTTTGTGACTCCTTAGTTACAAAGACTTTTACTAACTTGTGATGCTCTCACCGCAAGCCACTTTTTCACTCTACAATTACAAAGGCTTTTGCTTATGACTAAACCTAGTCACAACATAAACTCAAAAGAGTTTACAGATTTTACAAAAGGATTCCTAATCAACGCTTCTAGCTAAGCAATTTAGGAGATACAATAAGTACAATCACAAATTTACAACTCAACTAAGGACAACAACATTCTAACTTTAGGAACTAGTTCGTAGTTGCGTTCAACTTTGTTCTTCAAGCTCGTGAGGATCGATTTCTCTATTTTTCAAAAGTCTTGAGTGAGAAACTGAAACATTCAAGTAATGTTTCAATATAAACTCATGTTGGTACACTCTGATCGCATCACTTGAAATGATGTGAGCACTTTAGTTGGTCAGGGAATGAGTGGGCGCTGGAAACAGTGCAGTGCGGTAGAAACAGTATAGGCAGTTACTTCATTTCCAGTCGTGTCCAATTGACTTTGTACTGCTATGAGGGAACCACAAGGGTATCCATTCTTTGTTTAGTTTCCTAGCTCCTGAAGCTGTAACAGTTCACATTTAGCTGGAATCTGTTAAATTCAGTGTAGTCCAAGATACTAGTCAGGTTCCCCATCTGGCCCTTGATATTAAGTTTGTTAGATAATAAAAACATAAGGCAAAGACATTGAAAACCTATCAATTTACCCATTTTTAATGGTAAAAAACATAATAATGATAACATGGACTTAGAGCTAAGAAAACCAGATTAAGTAGCAGGAGAGCACAAGTTCCCCATGACTTTATGCCCTTTCTTACACATGTTTCCCTATATGTTCCCCCATAATATTACTATTATTTCCCCCTTTTTGGCATTATTAAAAAGATACAAACAAAAAGAACAACGGAAAGAAGTCCAGCCAAGCTTACCCATACCACATATGTGCACACAAACATGATAGAGAATAGAACCATAAAAGTAAAGCACTGATATAACAAGAGAGACATCGATATAACAAGAGAGGATAGAATTAAAATTGATTAAATTTTAATATGCCTCTGCTTAAAAAGCAATAGACAACATTGGACTATTAAAGCGGGAGTAGTAGTGTTTCATCCCAACCACATAAAAAGTAAACAAAACCAAACAACAACCAAAAAAACAAGAACAAAAGAAAAACTGAATAACATTTATGGAATCTTGTCACTGAAGAGGTACTTAGGGGGCACTATGAGTAGAAGGCTTGGAGGCTGCAGCAAGTGTTTGGAAAATAAGGTCTATTCGGGAATTGACCAGCTTTTGCTCATTGAGCAGTTCTGCTTTCAGGTTCTCTACTTGCACCCTATGATCAACATTTTCCTTTGTCAAATGAGCTACTTCATCATTTGATGCCGGAACCCCTCTAGGCTTGCTGGCCTTCCAGCATAACATTCCTAGCCTTCAACCGAAAAATTTCCTCAATTGCACTATTTTGAGCATTAATTAGCTATGAGATGGTTGATGCACTTCCTACTCCCCCATTCTTTTCCAGGCATTAGCATTCTTCCAAAGTAGTTTGTGAGAAAGTTTGCTTCTTAGTACCCACCTTGTCTTGTCCAATGGCACCTCAAAGAAATGAAACGCTCTTGTAAGCAGAAACCCATAGGCAAGGCCATGATTCCCATCCTTGAAGGTCGCTACCTTTAGCATGTGCTCAATCATAACAGCAGGCAGGATTACAGGTTTAAAGCTGTCCAGTTGCTCCATCAAGAACAGGTTAGACTTAGAGCTCACAGACCTCCTCTCAACTCGAGGCAACAGAACATTGTTGATCAATTCAAAAAGCAGCTGATAGACAGAGAGTAACGCCTTCTTATGGATCTGGTCCCCTTACTAGTTTTCATTGTCCTTTACCACAGCATCTCTGAAGTTAAACTGACAGACATCTTTTATACTGGACACACCGGCTGTAGGAACTTTAAGAATCTAACCAAGTAGCTTTACATCAAACAATATATGTACTCCATTCACCAAAGCACAGATGTGGTCCATCTTAACTTGAAAAAGGCTAGAAAGAAGATTCGCACCTCATATTCATAAGCCTTAGGTCCATCTATTTGAAATAGATGCTCCCATAGTTGAAACTCAACCATTTCAAGAATTTGTCGCATGCCAGCCATCTCAGAGATTGCAGGGTCAAATGTACGACCCAGCAGAACCTTTTGGTGCCTCAATCATTTAGAGCAAAGGCTGACTTCACTTCTCATTCTCTTCAGCGAACAAGGTTCCTCAACAATTTCAGACCTTTGTTTGCCGGACTTATCACCACTTAATTTTCCTTTTCCCTTGGATTTGACTAACACATCCTCATCAGACATCGAGAACTCACTGACCACCTCTTTCAACTTGGAAATTGAGGTTGACCCCTTCCCTATTGAAGCAAGCTTCTTATTTTTTAGAGATCGTCTAACCAGTGAGCTAGGTTCATCTGGAGTTTCCTCTTCCACCTCTGCTACATGGATTGCCTCATCATTTATGGGTACACTGTCTTTCACCAACTTCCTCCTTTTCTTCTTACTACTTTTCTTGTTTTTTGAAGGCCAGAACCGTAGGCTACCTTAGCTTGAAGTCTGGTAGTAGGTCGTTTGGTTTCATACTCAGGAGTGGACCTTCCGCTAAACTATGAACGCATCAAGAGCCACGTTATCTAGGTCCTCCTCATAATTGGACCTTACTTCAGGTACTTGTATTCCCAAGGGCAGGACAACGAATGTAGGAATAGAACTGTCCTAGGAATGAGAGCCCTGACCTAGGTCCTTCGGAGAGGAAATTCCTCGTGTGAGGGCCCAATAGTATCTTCTAGTGCATCGCCTCCAATAGTTACAATGGCCCCTTTGTTCACCACTCCTTGTACCTCGCTTTTCTGAGATATGATGTCATGCAGTTCACCATCAACAGACACCACAAAGGTGGTTACAACATTCTCTTTCTCAATTGGTACTATGGCCACCACGAAATCGGTAGCAACAATTGCAGAACTCTCTGTGACCTCGGGGTTTTGACCTTGTTCTCCACTTGGTCTTTGACTAGTGGGAACCTTAGATGATGGAGAGGATTGAGCAATAATTTTAGGGGTTTCTAAAATTGAAAGAGACAAAAAATCTGGGTGAGGTGTGACTTTAACAGGAAGAGTAAGAGTGGGTAAGGAAGGCTCAGTAGGAACGGAAGTCTCCATAGATTTATCAGTAGTAGGTACGATTGAGGAAGGGAGGTCGAAGTTTGTATCAACCATAGGTAAAGTGGTGTGAAAATGCTTTTGTGAAATTCTAATGGAGGACACATGGTTAGAGAGAACAGAAAAGGGTTTTTTTTATAAGGAGATGATAATTGTGAAGATAGAGGAATAGGCACTTGTTCTGAAATGGTGGTTGGGCGTGGAGACGTGACGATATGATCTGAAAAGTTGAATGACATGACAATTGTGTTTTGTACCCTTTTTAGGACGTGCATTAAAGGATGCACAGAACTACTAATCTTTGGTACAAGAACCAGTTTCTTGACCTTTTATTTGAAAGAATCAATCCTCCTTTATCATTCATGCACTGCATCTACAACTTCTATACTCATCGTGTGTATTTACCTGCAACAGTATTAAAGTGAGTTAGACATTGCCAGAAAACACTTTTAGCCAGTTATTTCTTGAAGGTGATTTTCATAGCAAGATAAAGAGGAATCAGGTTCTCAATTGGACTTTAAAAGCCCCAACTTCACTCTGTTTATTTCAAAATTTTCCCTACTTAATGCCTTGGTAAAAATATCTGCACTTTGGTCTTCTGTGCTGCAGAACTTCATACATATCAGACATTTCTCCACATTGTCCCTCAGAAAGTGATGCCTCACATCAATATGCTTTGTCCTTTTGTGTTGAACTGGATTCTTGGCCATGTTGAGTGCACTGGTGTTGTCACATAGAAGGGGCACACTCTCAGTGAGTACCCCAAAGTCCTCCAATTGCTGCTTGATCCATAAAAGTTGAGCACAAAAGGATGTTGTGGCTACATATTTTTCTTTAACTGTTGAAAGATCCACTAAATTTTTCTTCCTTGTGCCCCAAGATAAGACTTGAACCTAAGAAGTGAGCCATTCCAGAATTACTTTTTCTCTCCACAAGATAACCTACATAGTCTGCATCAGCATAACCAATAAAATTAAAACTGTCATCTGGAGGATAATACAGAACCATGTCTTGTGTTTCTTTAAGATATCTCAGTATTCTTTTGGCAGCGCTAATGCGATTCCTCGGGACTTGATTGAAACCTTGCACAAATCTCCATACTAAAGACAATATCAAGTCTGTTGGTAGTGAGATAGCGGAGAGATCCAATAATGACTCTATACATGGTTTGATTCACAGGAGATCCAGTTTCATCCACGTCCAGTCGAGTGGCAGAAGCAATGGGAGTCTTTATCACCTTTGATGCTTCCATGTCAAATCTTTTCAAGAGCTCCCTGATGTATTTTTGCTGACAAATGGATATACCCTTTGGGGACTGTTTTACTTGAAGACCCAAGAAGAAGTTCAGTTCCCTACCATGCTCATTTCAAATTCACTTCCCATGAGTTTGCAAATTCTTCACACAGAGAATCAGTTGTTGCCCTAAAAATGATATCATCAACATAAACCTCAACAATGAGCAGACTCCTTCCCCATTTCTTCAAGAATTTATCAATTTTCCCTCTTTCAAAGCCATTTTCCAAGAGGAACTTTGATAACCTTTCATACCAGGCTATAGGAGACTGCTTCAACCCGTATTTTGCTTTATCCAGTTTAAAAATATATTCAGGATGTTCATGACATTCAAACCCTAGAGGTTGCTTCACATAGACTTCTTCCTTAAGAAGTCCATTCAAAAATGCACTTTTGACATCCATTTGGAACAAGGTGAGTTCCATGCAAAAGTGATTAAAATTCTAATAGCTTTCATGCGAGCCATCAGAACAAATATTTCATCATAGTCAATCCCTTCCCCCTGATTGTAGCCTTTACTACTAGCCTAGCATTGTACCTTGTGGCAATTCCATGTTCATCGAGCTTGTTTTTGAAACCCACCTGGTTCCTATAATGGTTCGATATAAGGGTCTAAGTACCAGGTGCCAAACATTATTTCTTTCAAACTGATATAGCTCGTCTTGCATGGATATAATCCAATCTGCATCTTTCAAGGCTTCCTTAATATTCTTGGGTTCTATCTGAGATAGAAATTGAGAAGGCAAGTGAATTCTAGCTCTTAACCTGGTTTGTACTCCGAACTCCAGAGGAGCAATAATATTTTCCATCAGATGAGAGCTTTGGTGTCTCCAGATAGATGTTTGAGGTTCATTTTGAGATGATGTGGGTGCGTTTGGCTGGTTTTCCTCCGTTCTTCTCTCAGGTGCTGGTGGAGTTCTCTGAACTGCATCAAACATGCACACTCTTTCTTCAGCTTCAATGGTTGTAATTGAAGTACTTCTTTCCATTAAAGATGAGGAAGTATTGTCTTCACTCAGCTCTTTTACTTGACTCATCATATCTGCCTTTCAGTTTGTCATGTTAATGACTTCACCAGGTACTAGTAAGGGTTCTCCATCTTGATCTTCTTCAGCACTCTTCTCATATGATATATAAGACTCATCAAAAATAACATGAACACTTTCCTCCACACATTGAGTCCGCTTATTATATATCCTGCAAGCCTTACTTTGAGAAGAGTAGCCCAGAAATATTCCTTTATCGCTCTTGGTATCGAATTTACCAAGTTGATCCTTTCCATTGTCGAGAACATAGCATTTGCACCCAAGTATTCTAAGGCGAGTCAGCTTGGGTTTCCTTCCATTCAACAATTTATAGGGGGTTTTGTTCAAAAGTGATATGATTATACACCTGTTCACCAAGTAGCAGGTAATGTTGACAGCTTTAGCCTAGAAGTTCTTTGCGATTCCCTGTCGATTAACATTGTTCTTGCCATCTCTTCTAGAGTTTTGTTCTTCCTTTCTACTACTCTATTTTGATAGGGAGTTCTGGGGGCTGAGAACTTGTGAGTGATGCCATTTTCATTGCAGAACTCATCAAATTTGACATTGTCGAATTATGTCCCATGATCTGATCTAATGCATGCTACTCTAGACTCCATCTTCACCTTGATTTTCTTTACGAAAGCCACAAACACCTCAACGGTTTCATCTTTAGTTCTGAGAAATAGAGTCCATGTGAATCTAGAGTAGTCATCCACTATCACAAAAATGTATCGTTTTCCTTATCTGCTTTGCACTCTCATAGGGCCATATAGATCCATATGCAAAATCTCTAGTGGCTTTAAGGTACTCACTCTGTGAGCACATGATTTTTGCACTAAGCCTTTAAATTCCAAAATTAAAATAAATATGTTTTTGAGTGCAATTACTTGCTTTGTTTGAAATTAGTTATATTTTTGTGTGTTTGAATAAGTAAGAAATTAGAAAAAAATCAAAAAATAGTAGTAAGTAATTTGTTAGTTTAGTTAATTAGGAAATTAGTAAAATAGCTTAAGTAGTAGAAATTAGGAAAAAATAGCAGAAAATTACCAAAAAAATACTAGAAAATTAGAGTAGGTAGTAAAATAGGATTTATAATTTTTCATAAAAGAAAAGAAAAAAAAAGTATAAAAGAAAATACATAAAAAATAAGTTAATATCAGAAAATACAAAAAATTGGTATTGTGTTAGGTTTGGGCTGATCTGAGTTAAAAGAATTGGCCCAAAGTTTTGGCCCAGTGAAGTGGCCCGTTGGTCTGTGGAGAGATTCAATCTCATCCGTCCATCAAGACAGATCTGACGGTTGAGATTATTGGCAGGATTATTTAGGGTTAATTAATTAAGAGAAGCGATCTGGGCCGTACGTTTAAGTTGATCTAACGGGTGATGACCTTAGTCTCATGAACGACAATACTACGTCGTTTTAGTAACGCCTCTTGGAGCCGTTGATCATCATCAAATGAACGGCTTAGATTTCATCGTATATTTTGCCTATAAATAGGCCTTGTCTGAAGCGGCCGCCCATTTTTACACTCTTCAAACCCTAGAGACGCCGCCCCAAGCCCCTTCTCTTCATCTTCATCCTCATCTTCTTCAGAAACCCTAAATGGCCATGGCGGCCACCACCTTCCACGGTGGTCGCCGGCCTCCCTTACCTCTCCCATCTTCTTCTCCTTTCTTCTTCATTTCATAATACCCCAAAACCCCCAAAAAATACCACCGTTCTTAAAAGTCCCGGTCACCGGAGTTACACCGGTGACCACCAAAGTATGAGAATCCACCTCAAACTAATGCCATTCGAACCCTTTTTCTGAGATCTACCCACTCATACCACTGGCTACCCTCGAATCTTCCCGTATCGCCTCAAATATCCAAAATAAGGTCGTCGGAACCCTAACTCCGGCGACCCCAAGTTCAATCCCAACCAAGATCCTCCCTTTTCCTCACCCAAACACCACCCCTGCAACTCAGATCTCAAAAAGGCCTTGTCTTTAGGCCTAAAAGAAAAACCAGAAGAAAATTGAAAAAATAGAGAGAGATATCTGGAAAAGAAAAGAGAAAAAGAAACAAGATGAGAAAATAAAGAAGAAAGAGCTCGTGAGTGAGTGTGCAAAAGAAGGGAATAGGAAGCTCGGGGGACCGGCCCCGCAAGCTAAGTCCCTCATCCTTTAGTTTTCCTTAGTTTAATAGGATTGTTTGTGATTTCTTACATATTTTGGTCTTGACTTCTGTGATTTTTGTGTTTGCATGTTAATTTTCGTCTGCTCTTGTTGATGTTCTGTTTCTCTTCTTTTTATCTCATGTCCTGAATATCCTTGCCTCTAGCATGTTCATCTCCTTTTCTGATTAATGATTTGTCCGTGATTTGGCTCTGGGCGAATCTCTGATATTAAGTCATAAGGGTTTCATAACATGTTTCTTCTAGGTCTGTTAATGATGGAGTTCTTGTGTTGCTTTTGTGTTTCTTTTAAAGTTTGACCATGTTTGCTTTCCTGTTCATCTGTTCCGTATCATGATTTGTCTCCCCTGAGTTAAAGACCCATCTGCTGTAACCCTTGACCAATTGTTCTTCTAATATTATGCATGCCTGAGTTCTAACACTGGTTTGATTCTCATGTTTGTATTAAGTTTGTTTTAATTGAGTTTTGTAATCTTTGGACTGCCCTTTTTCTGTTTCTGAGCATGTCTAATGGTCTAATTTACCTCCTCTGTTAAGACCTCTTGTTAGATAGTGTGTTTGAAATTGGACCCTTGAAATCTGAGTTAAGTGACTCTGCTCCTTTAGGTCACTTTCACATGATAGTTTTAGGTTCCTTCTTTACTGTTCACCCATGTTATCCTGTTCTTCACCCTCATCATTGTTGGCATTTGAAAAGGTTTTAGTTTAGGGGGATCTAGTTGATATCATTCTCATATTATGCTGTTTGATCCTTTGTTCTTATGTTTGGCATAAGCTATGCTCTATTTCTCTTGACTGTTTTGTAAGACTTAGCATCTATAAGTCCATGCCATGAACTTTAATGGTTTTTGAAATTATTCAAGTATCAGATGACTTGAGCTGATAGTGACTAGGTTTAAGTTGACATAAGTTCATACTTTGTCCCATAAAATTGGATAATGTGAAGTTAATTGACTGAAATTCAACCTTATCACTTGCCCTTTTCTGAGTTTCAGTTGGTTAATGCATTTTGTTTAATCTTGTGTGCCCTTGTATGCAACACTTGTTGAATATGACTGAGTTCTGTTAGTTCTTGTTAGTATGAGAATTTGATTAACATTCACTAACTTTAAGAGAATTGGTTATAGCTGTAGTGCTAGGTTTCATAAGTGGTTAGTTTTTAAATAGGATAAAACACTGAAAATGATCATAATTAGGCTATAGGTTTAATAATTGGCCTAAGAATGGTCAACCCTGCAAAGGGTTGACTAATTCTGTGAGCCCTAACACACAGCTCACTGTTAAACAGTGGCTGGTTGTGCAAAGGGGCTATGTCTGCAAATGCAGACTAGCCCAGGCTCTATATTGAGCCCTGAACAGCAAAGTGGCCAAACCTGTAAAGGTTTTGGGCCTAGTTGTTCAGTATATGGCTTTAATAGCCCAAGCTAAGTCTCAACTTGAGACTGGCTAACTTTTAAATAGGTTAAACATAACAATAAAACAGGCTATGCCTGCAATTAGCTTTAATTAGGAATAAATGGGTCTTAATTGACTGGAATTAACTTAAAAAATGGCTAATTTTGAAATAGTTCTTAAAAAATGAAACTGGCCAGCCCTTAAATACTAATGCTAGGGCTGGCTATTAGTTAAATAGTTCAAAACAAGCTGAAAATCTGCCCTAGGCAAGCTAGTAAATCAGCAGTGCCCTTAGGGGCACAATTGGGTATTGAAAAGGTAAAATAGTAACTAGTAAGAACTTAGGAGGGTAATAGGGACATTCATGCTCCTGATTTCTGCAATTTTGCAGAGATTTAGGGGTATAATGGTCTCCTAAAAATGGGAAATCTGTAAAAATCTCAAACCCCTAAGGTCATACTAGTAAAAGGCCCTAAAAGGAATCTTTTGGAACCTTCCAGCACATGCTGGAAGGGTTTTTGTAACTGAAAATGGGACTTAAGTGTAGAATGAATAATTTTAGGAGGGGGGAAGTGGGATTAATCCCATACTTCTTCCCCAAGTAATCAGCCCTAAAGGTTAGCTATAAATACACCTTCAAAGAGCTGAAAAAGGGGATTCCAGAGTAGAACAATCGGAGCTAATATTTGGGGTTTCAACATAGAGTAATCTGAGAATACACATCAGCTGAAATTCAAAAGTTTCACAGTTTTAAAATAGCAATAGGATCGTAGGATTTCTGGGTGCTTTCAATCGGATTCTGCTGGGTTTTCTTAGCTTGCTGTTGCTGGGTTATTTGACTCTGTTGCTGTGTTATTTAGCTCGTTGATATTCAAATCCTCTACTGTTGCATTGCTATTTCAAATCCTGCTGTTACTTGCTTACTTGATCCCCTAGAACTCATTGGTCCTTTCTATTTGATCCAGGTACACTTTTCAATTTCTGATGAAGATGTAATTGCTGAAATCTGGAAATGAAGCTCCCGTTTTAACCTGTTCTGTCATTTCGAATTAGTATCTTAATTGTAATAGTTTGTAGTATGCTGAACACAAAACTATGTAATAACTAGTAGTAGTGATAGCATAGTAGTAGTAGCAAGTAGCATAAATCACTTAGATCAAATAGGTAAAATACTCTAAAACATGAGATAATTCATAATACTTGCAAAACTGATAAGCATTAAGTTCACGAACACCTGACCGTATAGTTAATTGCATTATCACTGATTTGTATTTAGGTAATAATAAGTGTTGAAAGTGAAAAGTGTTAGGTCAAGCCATGGGTTAATAATCTGGTAATAAGTCATGAAAATCATTAGTGTAAGCATACATAGGTATCTGATTCATTCATCCTTAAGTATCTTAAACGGAATAATAGGATCATTAGATTGTATACTTGTCGCCTACATAATCCTAAGAATCAAAGAAGCGATATCACAATAGGCTATAGAAGAGAAGAATTGGGGATAATACTAAGTATAAGTTGCAAATTGGTACTGTAATTACACAAAGTAGTCAATTAGTTAGTTCATAGTTATAGTTAATTAGCTTAATCATTTTCTAAGTTTTCTTATGTAATCAGATTACTTAAAACTGGTATTAACCTTGAGCCAGCAATTGATAGTGTGATTTCTTAACTGTAAATGATAGTGATTTATAGTTTCCTCGAGCATATACAGAAGATCACTGATTTTGACTCGTTGTTTTATGTACATATGATATTAATAAAATGCCTTCTTATTGATCAAACGTGCATCTTTGTTTGCTTTCCATACAATTTCATTTCTGTTTGGGTTTAATTCTGGGCATAAGCCCAAACTATGGTAAATAGCCAATTGGCTAATGACCCCCTAAAATCAGTAAATACCTGGGCCTTCAAAGCCTGGATTGATGTAATGTGAGTGCAAAAATGAGAACCAGGCCCAACAGCAATGAAATTCGAACGGGCCTGGGATTATAATAGTAATAGCACACGACTAAGGCAAAAACAATGAATAGCAAATGTAGTTAAACGAAATAGGACCGAACTTAATAAATTAAATTGGGACGAGCCTCGCCCGAATAACACCGGGGCCCCCGTTTAGTAATGATATAATACAAAAGTAGATCCGGGAAAGCTACTAGCTAAGTCCATAGCTTCTCCCAAAAGATTTAAAAGCCGATAGACGTTACTTTAGGGCACGATTTTAATATACCTTCCTATGAACGAGTGTGCACTTGGTGCGACTCAAATCCAAATCTTGGCAAAGCCGAAATACTCCAAAAGTCATAGGCGTATTGGTTGCGGTATGACTCGAGGCGTGTTTCCGCGATGTCGCAAATTCCTAAAAAATAATATTTAACGCAAAAGCACATTATGTTGTTAAAATCTATAACTGAGTTAAACAAAAGTCAAAAACGACAGTGGAGCGACCGTGCTAAAACGACAGAATCCGGGAGTGCCTAACACCTTCTCCCGGGTTAACAGAGTTCCTTATCCGGATCTCTGCTTCGCAGACATTCATAAGAGTCAAAATTCCTCGGATTCGGGATTAACCGGTGACTTGGGACACCATTGTCATTCCCAAGTGGCGACTCTGATTAATCTCTAAATATATCCCGAACCGATTGTCCTTAAATTGGAAAAACTCCTTCCCTTACGTTATTTTATCCGTCTCGGGTAATTGAGCATCGGGGTATACCCTACAAGTGTATTTATATACCTTACGCATGTTGGGGTAGTAAAAAGGGAGGTGTGACAGCTCTGGCGACTCTGCTGGGGACCCAACCCTGAATTTCGACTTCAGGGTTTAAGAACTCGAGCTCCTTAGAACTGCCGTTCGCGTTTTTATTTGACTTTATTATGTGATTTGAATAACATGCTATGTGCTTTATCGCTTTTGGATATTATGTGGACTGTATATATAAAATTGTGCCGAAAACCCTTCTCTCTTCTCCCTCGGGGATGTGCTTACTGGTTGAGACTCCCCTTTCTGTTAAAAGTCACCTTAAATTAAGAAAACAGAGGCCGGATAAGTTACAAAGCCGATTGACTCCGCGGGTCACCGGTACGTAGCCCCCTCCTCGATTCGAGTTGTCCGCTCGGGTACACGGTCTAGCAATCTATGAAACCGTAAGATTTTGAACATAGGTCTAGGACGATTATTTGCATCATGTTTGACTTAGGGGGACTCAACACAGGGGTTGGGTCCGTCTAGGACAGGTGACCCGGTATTGAAAAGACCGAGCATGTTATGTGTTGCATTTTATTGTCCTTGATCGTTATGCGGACCGGCAAAAATCCTGAGATTGGAAAAGGGAAAAGAAAGAAAGGAAAACAATGATTTGTAGAAAATAGGCACATGGAAAATTTGAAAATTTGAAAAAAAATAGGTGGAACATTGTTGAAATAATTGGTCAACTAATCTGACTGAACTACGCAGGTTTGATTCTCGCCATTAGGTGGGATACGTAGGCAACCCTTAAATGGGTCCAACCACACTTTTAGAAAAAGACCAAAAAGATTTTCTTTTCAAATAATCGAGGTGATTGCTATTTTTGGAAATGGCCGAATGTTCCTAAAGGACGACGGAAGGCTGTTTTTGCAAAAATGGCCACTTCGAAAATTATTTTCTTGAAAACTTGCATTGAAAAAGATTTTTCCTTTTCTAAATAAAATCACCTTAATAAATGTGCAGGACGAGCACGATGATGAATGAACAATTTTCCCTAAATAAAATCCCTTTGGAGCTGAGATTATGGTGGCAGGACATGGGATCCGATGGTCAAGACTGGGTCAAAAGTACTTGAAAGGCCTTACGGGGTTACTCGAAATAGTTCCTCGAGGTGATGTAATTAGAGCGTTGGTCTCGTTTTGGGATTCGGCACACAACGTATTTCATTTCCCAGATTTTGAGCTTTCCCCTACTTTGGAGGAGATTGCCTTTTACATTGGAAAGACCGAGGTTCCGCTGAAAGGAAAATACCCGGTATCTCCGAGGATGTTGACAGTACATCGTTTCCTCGACTCTTTGAAAATCGCCCGGAATGTTCATAATGAAGATCTGGCCAATGGATTTTGTTCTTTAAGCTTCATCTACAACAGGTTTGGACATGTTGGGGGTTTCAACGACCCAATCAACAAATTGTGCTGTAAGTCCAACCGGGCGAAATGGGAAGAACACCGGAGGTTCGCATTTTTGGTGGCATTTCTTGGAGTTGTTGTATTCCAGAGGAAAGATGGACATATTAATATAAAAGTCGCCAGGGTAGCTACCACACTGATAGTACAAGAAAACTGTACTCTGGCCCCGATGATTGTTGCGGATATCTATCGTGCTCTGACTGCGTGCAAAGCGAGGGCTAGCTTCTTCGAGGGGTGTAACTTGATCTTGCAAATCTGGATAATCGAGCATCTGTGCCACCACCCTTCATTCTCGAAGCTATGGTTCGGCCGATCGGACATGTTTGGAAGAGTTCAATGCGAGGACAAAAGAAGTAAAGTTGCCGGAGGGAGTCCAAGGTTGGATTGTGTATCTTCGATCACTAACTGACGGTCAAATTGATTGGACGTATGACTGGTTACCTCTTGACGAGGTGATATACATGCCAACAGAGGGATCGCCATTTTTGATCATGGGTTTGAAGAGTATACAACCTTATGCACCCTACAGAGCCTTGCGGCAGTTGGGTCGGTGTCAGATTATTCCAAGAGATGGGGATCTCAGTGTGCAGGCCGTGGAGATTGGTCCAGACGGGCAATTCCCGGAAGCAAAAATCCGGCAAATCTGGAATGAATGCCAAAATTTGAAGATTGATACTTGTGTGCCGAATAGAGCAAAGTGGGAGATATCACCTGGATACTCCACCTGGTACCGACGAGGGGTTGAACATGAACGTCTTTCAAAGAGACCTCACTTGCAAGACCTGATAGAGCAATCCGAGGAAAATCTGAAATGGGCATCCAAGGAAAAGGAATATAAGGCAAAAATCAGTCTGTTGGAAGATAAATTAAGAAATCTTCATTTCGAAAGCGGTTTACAAGCAGCATCCGATGAAGTGGAAAAGAAGCAGTTGAAGAAAGAGAATGAGATATTGAAAGCTCAAATAGCTCAAATGAAAATTGCGTCCGAGACCCCAGTTCGCTCGGCCCGGGATGAAAAGTTAATTGAGATTCTCCGGCGAAAGGTAAATGACTATAGCTTCGATTTGGATAAAGCGGAGAAAGAGTTAGTCATGGCTCGGAAGCAAATGGATAAGGATGTTGAGAAGAGAGCCAAATTGGTTCAACAACTGCAAGACAAGCATGATGCTGAAGTAGCTCAGCTTAGAAAGAAAATGATCTCAGCCACGACCAAGAGCAACAAGATTATCAAAGATCTTGAGGAAGAAAGAGAATATTGCTACACGACCATGGCTAGATTAAAATTGGAGCTACAACAGGTGCAAAAGGACAACCAACATGTCTTGGACGCTCGCAATCAGCAAATAAGCCGTCTATTGCAAGAAAAAGGGGTCATCAGAGAAAAGATTGTTCGCATCGCCCAGTATATCACCCGAAAGACTCAACTTTGTGAAGATATGACTCGGAGGACTTTTGTATCTGCAGTGAAGTTTTTTGTACAACAAGTCATGGCCGACCTGGAGAGGCTTCAAAGGGGTTTAGCATATAGGCCCGCGGCAAGGCCGAACGATGCCTCGCGGGCACTAGGTGCATTAATGTACTCTTAGGTCATGCATTGTCTTTTATTTTATTTTATTTTTCTTTTTTTTTAAACATCGCTTTGTAATCAAGGTTTTGGATTATCAATGAGAAAAACAAAGTGTTGTTACCAATTCTTTTACTTTATGTCATTTCCTTCATGTCCGCTAGGCAAATAAATAGGATCGTGATTATGAAAACGGCAAGGAAAAGAGAGAAGAGAAAAAGCAAGAAAAGAGAAAAAGCAAAAAGAAAAGAAAAGAAAAAAAGAAAAGAAAGAAAAGAAAAAGAAAAAAAAAATGATGATTGAAGTGAGCAGTGGCCGGGATGATGCATAACGACTCGGGCAAATGTGTTTGTTTTTAAAGTCGTTACATCTTATTCATGCGCTAACAACTAACAAGTGTTGATGTTTGTGAGTCCAGATTTTCTAGGCAACTGGCATACTGGCTACCCACCCATACAACACCAGGTCCAAAAAGATGACAAAGGCTGTATCCCAGGAGATCGAGGCGACCATTGTAGACCCTGCTCACGAAGAAGAGATCGTGGATGTGGCAGGGATGAAAGAAGAAATGTACAAGTTAAGACAGCAGATGGCTGAAATGTACCAGGCTTGGTCGAGAGGTCAACCACTACCAGCCTACCCTGCTAACCCTGCATATGTCCCTCCAGCCAATCCTAACCCCGAGCCACCAACACTGAACTCATCATCCACCTACCCCGATTACCCTCACTACTATGCTTCCACCTCCCAAATGCCACCACCTCCAACCAAGCAAGCACCACCTCCTATACCACAAGTCGCTCCTGTATATGTGGCACCTCCGCCCGCTGTTATCCACAAATCCTCTAGCGAACCAATGTTTCATATCCAGGATTCTCACTACTACCCCCGGAGCCTACTTTCAGACAACACGAGTCTCACGCTCCCATGATAGAAGCTAGTGCCGGGCAGGAGGAGATGGCTCGAAAGGTGAAGAGTCTTGAGAACGCTTTCCGCAATATGCAAGGGCTGGGAGGGCAAGTAAGTGTAGCCTACAAAGACCTGTGTTTGTTCCCCGAGGTGCAGCTTCCTGCAAGATTTAAGTTGCCCAAGTTCGACATGTACAACGGACACGGGGATCCGGTAGCTCATCTAAGAGGATATTGTAGCAAGATGAGAGGCGCGGGAGGTAGAGATGAATTGTTGATGGCGTACTTTAGCCAAAGTTTGAGTGGATCAGTGCTGGAATGGTATACTCGACAGGACCATACAAGATGGTTCGTTTGGGATGATTTAGCACAAGCTTTTGCTAGTCATTTTCAGTACAATCTAGAGATCATACCCGACATGTTATCCCTTACCAAGTTGGAGAAAAAGCCAGGAGAGAGCTTTAGAGAATACGGTTTTAGATGGAGGGAACAGGCCGCTAGAGTGGATCCACCGATGAAAGAAGGAGAGATGGTGGATTGTTTTCTGCAAGCTTTGGATCCAACATACTACGGCCATCTAGTGTCAGCAATTGGAAAGAGTTTCAACGAAGTTGTGAAAATGGGAAGTTTTGTAGAAGAGGGTTTGAAGACAAACAAAATTATGAGTTTTTCGGCTATCAAAGCCACCAATCAAGCTATACAGAGTGGAAGTGGAGGAGTGATGGGAAAGAAGAAGAAAGAAGAAGTATCAACCATTGAAAGTAGGTCATGGAGTCGCAACCCACATTATAACCCACCAAGACCCTATCGCCAACACCCACCAAGCCCGTCGACCCCATATAATCCACCACCACCATCTTACCCGCCAAATCCCTACAATGCACCGAGCCCATATAACCCACCACCAACACCATACCCACCGACTGTACCACATTACCATCACCCTCAAACCCAAGCTTATCCACCACCACCCCACGTGTGGAGAGCTCAAGCTCCACACAATGTGTACCATACCCAAAACACATACCCAACCCCTAAACCTTACCGAAACCAGAATAGACCCAGGCCGGACGTTGATTGGAGAAACAAAGCAAAAAAGACATTCACTCCTCTCGGAGAATCATATACCAGTCTTTACCACAGGTTGAAAGAATTGGGGATGTTGAGACCAATCGCGCCAAAAAATCCAAACCCACCCCCGAAAAATCTTGATTCTTCTGTCAGATGTGAATATTGTTCAGGAACATTGGGCCACGATACTGAGA
This sequence comes from Nicotiana noctiflora, assembly GCA_032618575.1. Classification (NCBI taxonomy): domain Eukaryota; kingdom Viridiplantae; phylum Streptophyta; class Magnoliopsida; order Solanales; family Solanaceae; genus Nicotiana; species Nicotiana noctiflora. The sequence continues at coordinate 47,454 of JASVEL010007875.1, read as the reverse complement.
AGTGTTGGCAATTAAAGAATGCCATTCAAGATCTTATAGATGAGAGGAGAATTGAAGTGCAGGCTCCCGAGGCCCCAAACATTACCCAGAATCCATTGCCGAATCACCACGAAACGAATATGATAGAGCTGGTGCAGGGTGATGGCAATCAAAAACCATCTCAGGCCGTCATGATGATAAAGTCGAGTGACAAGTTAGAGAAAGAAATTGTGAAAGAGGAAGTAATTGTTGAGAAACCAAAGCCAGTAGTGATGGGAGGTTTAAAGGTGGTAGTTCCAGGTGCAAAGACGATCGTAACTGTGAAAGGAGCAAATGCAGAGCCAGTAATCATAAAACCAGTAGTGCAAATGCCAGTGGTGAATACAAAGACTGTGCCTTGGAACTATAATAAGGTAACAGTAGTTTACAAGGGAAAAGAGATTTCCGGTGAAATTAATGAAACGCATGGACTTACCCGATCTGGAAGGTGTTTTGCTCCGGAGGAACTGAGAAAGATGAAAACGGTAAAAGAAAGTCAACTGAAGAAGCCAGTGTCGGAGGAGGAAGCAGAAGAATTTCTTAAGAAAATGAAGTCGCAAGAGTACTCAGTGGTTGAGCAGTTAAGAAAGACCCCGGCCCAGATTTCTTTGTTATCTTTGTTGATACATTCGGAGGAGCACCGGAAGGCTCTTATGAAGATTCTAAATGAGGCTCATGTTCCGGAGAAGATTTCAGTGTGTCATTTGGAGAAGATTACCAGCAAAATTTTCGAGTCTAATAGAATCACCTTCTCTGATAAGGAGCTGCCGGTGGAAGGAACTGAACACAATAAAGCATTGTACCTCACGGTAAAGAGTGAAGAGTCAGTTGTGACCAGGGTATTGATTGACAATGGATCGAGCGCGAACATCTGCCCGCTGTCAACTCTAGGGAAGCTGAACATTAGCCCGGATAGAATCCGGAGAAACAATATCAATGTGAGAGGGTTTGACGGCGGAGGTAAGAACACGCTGGGAGATATTATTTTGGAAGTGACCATCGGTCCCGTTGATTTTACGATGGAGTTCCAGGTGCTCGATATCGCCGTATCATATAACTTGCTGTTAGGTCGACCCTGGATTCATGCGGCCAAAGCAGTACCATCTTCTCTACACCAGATGGTCAAGTTTGAATGGGAGCAGCAAGAGATTGTTGTACACGGAGAGGAAAATGTTTGTAATGTGGTAGCACCTTTTGACGGTACTGATGGGGATCGGGGTCCTTGGGTCTACCAAGTGACGGATGTTGTAGAAGTGAACAAGGTTGTTGAAGGAGAAAAGTTACCAACCCCGACGATGGCACCAACTGCTATAATGGTGGCCAGAGAAATGCTGAAAAACGGATTTGCACCGGGGAGGGGATTAGGCAAAACACTGCAGGGAGTCACTCAACCAGTTCAGCTTCCGGAGAATAAAGGTACATTCGGCTTAGGGTTCAAACCCACCTTTGCCGATATCCAAAGAGCCTCTAAAGCCAAGAGAAACTGGACCTTGCCCAAACCCATACCCAAATTGTCCGACATCTTTATCAGGCCTGGTACAAAATATCAACCATCTGCTGCAGCAAAGTGCATTGAGACCCAACTTGATGAAGAAATGCTTGGTTTTAAGAAATTGTTCTAGGAGGTGAATACGATTGAAGCAGGGGAAGGCACGAGCAACATGGACGTGCAATTTGTGGGGCCCAGAGTCACATTGAACAATTGGGAAGCTACTCCTTTCCTTATCCGGAAGGAGTCTTGGTAGTTAGCTCAAAATTTCATCATTGTTTCCCCGAAAGCTGTTATTTTATAGTTTCCCCATTCCCCTCATGAAAAAAAAATCAATCACCATGTATCCCGAACATTGTTCGTTTCTTTTATTAATGAAATGCAGTTTTTCCTTTTCTTCACTTTTGCCTTATTTTTCTTTATTTTTCCTTTTGTACAGTTTTGCATGTGTTGATTCCAATGCCATGTCATGCGTGAAGGATTCTACACCCAGTTCTGACAATCACGCTACTATACAAGAAATCGAGGAAGATAGTGAAATAGAATGTGAAGATGAGGAAGCCCTGGAGGAAATAAGTAAGGACATGAAACAATACGAAGAAAAACCCAAGCCGAATCTGAGTGATACGGAATCTGTAAACTTGGGGAGCGAAGATGATGTCCGAGAAACAAAGATTAGTGTGCATTTGGAGGCACCCCTCAGGGATGAATTGATAAGGTTGTTACATGAATTTAAGGACATCTTTGCCTGGTCCTATGATGACATGCCCGGGCTTAGCACAGATCTCGTGGTACACAAGTTGCCTATCTACTCGGAATGCCGGCCGGTAAAACAAAAGATGAGAAAATTCAAAACGGACATTAGCGTGAAGATAAAGGAAGAGGTGAATAAGCAGTTTGAGGCAAAGGTCATAAGAGTTACCAAATATCCCACCTGGTTGGCAAATGTTGTGCCGGTCCCAAAGAAAGATGGCAAAACCAGAGTGTGTGTGGACTATAGAGACCTCAACAAAGCCAGTCCAAAGGATGACTTCCCATTGCCAAACATTCACATATTGATCGACAATTGCGCCAAGCATGAGATCGGTTCGTTTGTGGACTGTTATGCAGGTTATCACCAGATCCTGATGGACGAAGAAGATGCCGAGAAAACTGCCTTCATTACACCTTGGGGAACGTACTGTTACAGAGTAATGCCGTTTGGATTAAAGAATGCCGGGGCAACTTACATGAGGGCAATGACCACGATGTTTCATGATATGATGCATCGAGAAATTGAAGTATATGTGGACGATGTCATCATAAAGTCCAGAAAACAACCTGATCATGTGAAAGATTTAAGGAAGTTTTTCCAAAGACTCCGGAGGTACAATCTAAAACTCAATCCGGCAAAATGTGCTTTTGGAGTACCTTCAGGGAAATTGCTGGGGTTTATTGTGAGTCGGCGAGGTATTGAATTGGATCCATCAAAGATCAAGGCTATTCAAAGTCTACCTCCGCCGAAGAACAAGAAGGAGGTCATGAGCTTATTAGGAAGGTTGAATTACATTAGTCGGTTCATTGCTCAATTGACATCAACATGCGAGCCGATCTTCAAATTGTTGAAGAAAGATGCAGCAGTAAAATGGACCGACGAGTGTCAGGAAGCCTTTGACAAGATCAAGGAATATTTGGCCAATCCTCCGGTGTTAGTTCCTCCAGAACCAGGGCGACCTCTGATTTTGTATTTGACGGTGCTAGATAACTCTTTCGGTTGTGTACTGGGTCAACATGATGAGACAGGCAAGAAAGAACAAGCCATCTACTACCTCAGCAAAAAGTTTACATCTTACGAGGTGAAGTATACCCAATTGGAGAGAACTTGTTGTGCATTGATTTGGGTGGCTCAGAAGCTAAAGCATTATTTGTCAGCATACACTACGTACTTGATATCACGGTTGGATCCTCTCAAGTATATATTTCAGAAGCCTATGCCTACGGGAAGACTGGCCAAATGGCAGATTCTGCTCACAGAATTCGACATTATCTATGTAACTCGTACGACAATGAAGGCACAAGCTATTGCGGACCACTTAGCCGAGAATCCGGTGGATGATGAATATGAACCACTGAAAACATACTTTCCGGATGAAGAGGCAATGCTTGTCGAGGAGATGGAGCAAGAGGAAAGGCCGGGATGGAAAATGTACTTTGATGGAGCCGTCAACAGCAGGGGCGTTGGTATCGGAGCGGTACTCATTTCAAGTACGGGACAACACTATCCCGTCACAGCTCAACTTCGATTTTTCTGTACCAACAATATGGCCGAATATGAGGCATGCATCTTGGGATTAAGGATGGCGATTGACATGGGTATTCAAGAGATTTTGGTCATGGGTGACTCGGATCTCTTGGTACACCAAATTCAAGGGGAATGGGAGACACGAGATTTGAAATTGATACCATATCGGTATTGTTTGCACGAGTTGTCTCAAAGATTCCGGTCTATAGAATTCAAGCATATCCCGAGAATGCACAATGAGATTGCAGATGCTTTGGCCACATTGTCCTCTATGTTGCATCATCCGGACAAGACATACATAGATCCGCTCCAGATCCAAGTCCGAGATCAGAATGCTTATTATTTCGTTGTGGAAGAAGAGTCGGATGGAGAGCCGTGGTATTATGATATTAGAGAATACTTAAAAGCTGGCAAATACCCGGAGCAAGCCACAGGAGACCAAAAGAGAACCATCAGGCGTCTAGCCAATGGATTTTTCTTCAGGTGGAGGAGTGGTATACAAAAGAACACCAGATCTGGGTTTATTGCGGTGTGTAGATGCACAACAAGCAAATGAAATCATGATTGAAGTACATGCTGGAGTATGCGGACCCCACATGAGCGGATATGTTTTAGCAAAGAAGATCTTGAGAGCTGGGTACTACTGGCTCACGATGGAGCGTGATTGTATCAGGTATGTAAAGAAATGCCATCAATGCCAGGTACATGGGGATCTGATCCACTCCCCGCCTTATGAGTTGCACACAATGTCAGCACCTTGGCCCTTTGTTGCTTGGGGCATGGATGTCATCGGCCCAATAGATCCGGCCGCTTCTAATGGGCACAGGTTTATCCTGGTTGCAATTGATTATTTCACCAAGTGGGTCGAAGCTAAGACATTCAAGGCGGTGACGAAGAAAGCGGTAGTGGATTTTGTGCACGAGAATATCATATGCCGATTTGGAATCCCCAAAGTGATTATCACAGACAATGGAGCCAATTTAAACAGTCATCTCATGGCGGAAGTTTGTGAAAGGTTTAAGATCACGCACCGTAATTCCACGCCTTACAGGCCAAAGGCGAACGGTGCAGTAGAAGCGGCAAATAAGAACATCAAGAAGATTCTCCGAAAAATGGTGGAGGGATCCAGGCAGTGGCATGAAAAGTTACCCTTTGCTCTCATGGGTTACCGCACGACGGTACGTACTTCTATCGGAACCACACCTTATACCCTGGTGTACGGAACAGAGGCCGTTATACCCGCAGAAATAGAAATACCGTCATTGCGAATTATAGCCGAATCTGAGATAGATGACGATGAATGGGTAAAGGCCCGGTTAGAACAGTTGAATTTGATTGATGAGAAAAGATTGGCCGCAGTCTGCCATGGACAGTTGTATCAGCGGAGAATGGCCAGAGCATATAATAATAAGGTACGACCTCGAACGTTTGAAGTCGGACAACTGGTATTGAGGCGTATCTTACCACATTGGGCAGAGGCAAAAGGCAAGTTTGCACCGAATTGGCAGGGACCGTTCGTGGTATCACGGGTGTTGTCCAATGGAGCATTATACTTAACCGATGTTGAAGGAAAGTGCGTAGAGACTGCTATCAATTCGGATGCGGTCAAAAGATACTATGTATGATTCCTTTTCAATTGTATGTTTTGTATTTTGTTGTGATTTTGGAATTGAAATGACGAAGGCATTTTATTCTCTATCCAAACACTTTATCCATTGTTAACCCTTTGAGCCTTAATGAATGAATTCTTTCATATCCCTCTCTCGGAATCACTTTAATGCAATAAGTTCTCAATTGCCGGAATGAAAAATGAAATGATGGAAAAATGAAAAGAAAAAAAAATGATGAAAAAATGAAATGAAAATTGAAGAAAAATGAAAAAATAAGAAAAAAGACAAAAATCGGGAAAAAGAGAAAAAGACAAAAATCGGGAAAAAGTCAAAAAGAAATCCATCTAACTTATGAAGTTGGATGAACTACGTCTGACTTGATCCCGAAAGGGTACGTAGGCAGCCTCTCTGAGGTTCAGTCACAATAAAGGAAAAAATCCAAAAATTCCCCACATATTGAAACTGGGGCAGAAGTTATGTTTAATAATTTCGAGAGTTGTAAATATTTTTTAACCCTCGTTGAAATTTTGAGCCTTTATATCTTTCTTTCTTAACCCGTCCAAAAGCCACGTTACAGTCCAAAGAAAGACCTTCTGATCGATTCTGAAATGATAACGAATACGACGAAGGAGGAGCGAAGTATCGGACAATACCCGTGGAACAGAAAACAAAATACAAAAAGGAAAAATGGAAAAAAAATAAAAAAATGAGAGAGTCTCATCAGTGAAAACCTTAGCCGGCACTGTGAGACGATTGTGAGGTTGAGAGAAATAAAATGAGAGAGTCTCATCAGTGAAAACCTTAATCGGCGCTGTGAGATGATTGTGAGGTTGAGAGAATAAACGAGAGAGTCTTATTGGTGAAAACCTTTCGAGGCACCGTAAGGCGATCGTGAGGACTATCAAAAGAGAAAAAGGCAACAAAAAGAGTATTGGTTTGGGTCAAAGGCAATTCAGAGTCAGAATAATGATTGGAACGAACTGGGTCAGAATTTAAATACATGGCATGGTCAGAGGAATCAGCCAGCAAATACCGAGATAAGTTCTGTCATCTCTCCAAAATACCCTTACCTTTCTTTCATTTTTTCTGCATTTCATTGTTTACCCTTTTGAGAGCTAACTACCAGCTCATGATAACGGAAGTTGGAACAACATTGGATCAGAAAGGAAAGGAGATTTGGGAAAAGAATAAAGAAGCCTGGCAAACATGGCCAAAGAAAAAGAAAACAAAACAAAATGGAAAAAATGAGAAAATACAAAAAGAGTCTGCAAGGGACAAGAAGTCGAAGCCATGCAACATGAAAGAGCAAAAACAAAAGAAGCAACAAGAAGTGGGGACGGCAGATGCCAGTTGCCAGCAGTTTATATCTAATAAATTTTGTTTCATGCAGGAACAAATTGTCACTAATCACTTTAAAGTGAATGTGACCAATGTGGAAAATTTAAAATACCAAAAGAGAAAGTCTGTCGAATAAGTGGAGAAATTCACAGGCAAAAGACCAGTTGGTAAAAAGAAAATACCAAAAAGAGGAGGTAACATCTTTTAAAATCCACTCCCCAGTCCTCAGGCTGAGGAATATTTTCTGCATTTTGCATTGCACGTTTAAATTTCTGTTAGGCGCCCACCTTCAAATTCGGGAATATTTTCTGCATTTTGCATTGCACGTTTAAATTCTGTTAGGCGCCCACCTTCAAATACGGGAATATTTTCTGCATTCGCATTGCACGTTTAAATTCCGTTAGGCGCCCACCTTCAAATACGGGAATATTTTCTGCATTTGCATTGCACGTTTAAATTCTGTTAGGCGCCCACCTTCAAATACGGGAATATTTTCTGCATTCGCATTGCACGTTTAAATTTATGTTAGGCGCCCACCTTCAAATACGGGAATATTTTCGCATCGCGTTGCACGTTTAAATTTACGTTAGGCGCCCACCTTCAAATACGGGAATATTTTACGCATCGCATTGCACGTTTAAATTTACGTTGGCGCCCGCCTTCAAATACGGGAATACTTTCGCATTCGCATTGCACGTTTAAATTTACGTTAGGCGCCCACCTTCAAATACGGGAATATTTTCTGCATTCGCATTGCACGTTTAATTTCTGTTAGGCGCCCACCTTCAAATACGGGAATATTTTCTGCATCGCATTGCACGTTTAAATTCTGTTAGGCGCCCACCTTCAAATACGGGAATACTTTTCTGCATCGCATTGCATGTTTAATTTCTGTTAGGTGCCCACCTTCAAATACGGGAATATTTTCTGCATTTTGCATTGCACGTTTGAATTTCTGTTAGGCGCCCACCTTCAAATACGGGAATATTTTCTGCATTTTCATGGTTTATATACTTAAAAGCCCACACTGGGGCAGAAAAAGAAAAAAAAGAGGTAGTTTGTTGTTTTGTTTTGAGCAGGTTCAGCTCGGGATCAAGAGAAAACAAGAAAATCAACAAAAAAGAGAGTCATCAAGAAAACAAGAAAATCAACAAAAAAGGAAGATTCTGCATCACCGGAAAGGGAAGAAGAGCAAAAGCTAGATTAGGAACAATTGTAATTGTAGGATCATAGCTTAGAATAGCTTCTTCATTTTACATTTCCCCCCCCCGGTGTAATAAGGAGTAAGTCAGCAGGTCTCGACAGTGTCAATGCAACAGTGAGTCTGGTAGTTTTTAAAACTGCCAGACCTTCCCGAACTACACTGACCTGATTCCTGTTTAGCCCAGGATATGTAGGCAACCTCTAAAGCAGGGTGCGGTCAGAAGGTTTTCAAAAATGCTTTCACGGAATATGCCGATGTGCAAAAATCTCTCATTACTTCTCACTTATCTTTGCACTGAAACTCATGTGACGACGGGTCGGGTCGTCACATTTGTGAGCACATGATTTTTGCACTAAGCCTTTAAATTCCAAAATTAAAATAAATATGTTTTTGAGTGCAATTACTTGCTTTGTTTGAAATTAGTTATATTTTTGTGTGTTTGAATAAGTAAGAAATTAGAAAAAATCAAAAAATAGTAGTAAGTAATTTGTTAGTTTAGTTAATTAGGAAATTAGTAAAATAGCTTAAGTAGTAGAAATTAGGAAAAAATAGCAGAAAATTACCAAAAAAATACTAGAAAATTAGAGTAGGTAGTAAAATAGGATTTATAATTTTTCATAAAAGAAAAGAAAAAAAAAGTATAAAAGAAAATACATAAAAAATAAGTTAATATCAGAAAATACAAAAAATTGGTATTGTGTTAGGTTTGGGCTGATCTGAGTTAAAAGAATTGGCCCAAAGTTTTGGCCCAGTGAAGTGGCCCGTTGGTCTGTGGAGAGATTCAATCTCATCCGTCCATCAAGACAGATCTGACGGTTGAGATTATTGGCAGGATTATTTAGGGTTAATTAATTAAGAGAAGCGATCTGGGCCGTACGTTTAAGTTGATCTAACGGGTGATGACCTTAGTCTCATGAACGACAATACTACGTCGTTTTAGTAACGCCTCTTGGAGCCGTTGATCATCATCAAATGAACGGCTTAGATTTCATCGTATATTTTGCCTATAAATAGGCCTTGTCTGAAGCGGCCGCCCATTTTTACACTCTTCAAACCCTAGAGACGCCGCCCCAAGCCCCTTCTCTTCATCTTCATCCTCATCTTCTTCAGAAACCCTAAATGGCCATGGCGGCCACCACCTTCCACGGTGGTCGCCGGCCTCCCTTACCTCTCCCATCTTCTTCTCCTTTCTTTTTCATTTCATAATACCCCAAAACCCCCAAAAAATACCACCGTTCTTAAAAGTCCCGGTCACCGGAGTTACACCGGTGACCACCAAAGTATGAGAATCCACCTCAAACTAATGCCATTCGAACCCTTTTTCTGAGATCTACCCACTCATACCACTGGCTACCCTCGAATCTTCCCGTATCGCCTCAAATATCCAAAATAAGGTCGTCGGAACCCTAACTCCGGCGACCCCAAGTTCAATCCCAACCAAGATCCTCCCTTTTCCTCACCCAAACACCACCCCTGCAACTCAGATCTCAAAAAGGCCTTGTCTTTAGGCCTAAAAGAAAAACCAGAAGAAAATTGAAAAAATAGAGAGAGATATCTGGAAAAGAAAAGAGAAAAAGAAACAAGATGAGAAAATAAAGAAGAAAGAGCTCGTGAGTGAGTGTGCAAAAGAAGGGAATAGGAAGCTCGGGGGACCGGCCCCGCAAGCTAAGTCCCTCATCCTTTAGTTTTCCTTAGTTTAATAGGATTGTTTGTGATTTCTTACATATTTTGGTCTTGACTTCTGTGATTTTTGTGTTTGCATGTTAATTTTCGTCTGCTCTTGTTGATGTTCTGTTTCTCTTCTTTTTATCTCATGTCCTGAATATCCTTGCCTCTAGCATGTTCATCTCCTTTTCTGATTAATGATTTGTCCGTGATTTGGCTCTGGGCGAATCTCTGATATTAAGTCATAAGGGTTTCATAACATGTTTCTTCTAGGTCTGTTAATGATGGAGTTCTTGTGTTGCTTTTGTGTTTCTTTTAAAGTTTGACCATGTTTGCTTTCCTGTTCATCTGTTCCGTATCATGATTTGTCTCCCCTGAGTTAAAGACCCATCTGCTGTAACCCTTGACCAATTGTTCTTCTAATATTATGCATGCCTGAGTTCTAACACTGGTTTGATTCTCATGTTTGTATTAAGTTTGTTTTAATTGAGTTTTGTAATCTTTGGACTGCCCTTTTCTGTTTCTGAGCATGTCTAATGGTCTAATTTACCTCCTCTGTTAAGACCTCTTGTTAGATAGTGTGTTTGAAATTGGACCCTTGAAATCTGAGTTAAGTGACTCTGCTCCTTTAGGTCACTTTCACATGATAGTTTTAGGTTCCTTCTTTACTGTTCACCCATGTTATCCTGTTCTTCACCCTCATCATTGTTGGCATTTGAAAAGGTTTTAGTTTAGGGGGATCTAGTTGATATCATTCTCATATTATGCTGTTTGATCCTTTGTTCTTATGTTTGGCATAAGCTATGCTCTATTCTTCTTGCCTGTTTTGTAAGACTTAGCATCTATAAGTCCATGCCATGAACTTTAATGGTTTTTGAAATTATTCAAGTATCAGATGACTTGAGCTGATAGTGACTAGGTTTAAGTTGACATAAGTTCATACTTTGTCCCATAAAATTGGATAATGTGAAGTTAATTGACTGAAATTCAACCTTATCACTTGCCATTTTCTGAGTTTCAGTTGGTTAATGCATTTTGTTTAATCTTGTGTGCCCTTGTATGCAACACTTGTTGAATATGACTGAGTTCTGTTAGTTCTTGTTAGTATGAGAATTTGATTAACATTCACTAACTTTAAGAGAATTGGTTATAGCTGTAGTGCTAGGTTTCATAAGTGGTTAGTTTTTAAATAGGATAAAACACTGAAAATGATCATAATTAGGCTATAGGTTTAATAATTGGCCTAAGAATGGTCAACCCTGCAAAGGGTTGACCAATTCTGTGAGCCCTAACACACAGCTCACTGTTAAACAGTGGCTGGTTGTGCAAAGGGGCTATGTCTGCAAATGCAGACTAGCCCAGGCTCTATATTGAGCCCTGAACAGCAAAGTGGCCAAACCTGTAAAGGTTTTGGGCCTAGCTGTTCAGTATATGGCTTTAATAGCCCAAGCTAAGTCTCAACTTGAGACTGGCTAACTTTTAAATAGGTTAAACATAACAATAAAACAGGCTATGCCTGCAATTAGCTTTAATTAGGAATAAATGGGTCTTAATTGACTGGAATTAACTTAAAAATGGCTAATTTTGAAATAGTTCTTAAAAAATGAAACTGGCCAGCCCTTAAATACTAATGCTAGGGCTGGCTATTAGTTAAATAGTTCAAAACAAGTTGAAAATCTGCCCTAGGCAAGCTAGTAAATCAGCAGTGCCCTTAGGGGCATAATTGGGTATTGAAAAGGTAAAATAGTAACTAGTAAGAACTTAGGAGGGTAATAGGGACATTCATACTCCTGATTTCTGCAATTTTGCAGAGATTTAGGGGTATAATGGTCTCCTAAAAATGGGAAATCTGTAAAAATCTTTAACCCCTAAGGTCATACTAGTAAAAGGCCCTAAAAGGAATCTTTTGGAACCTTCCAACACATGCTGGAAGGGTTTTGGTAACTGAAAAGGGGACTTAAGTGTATATTTAATAAATTTAGGAGGGAGAGAAGTGGGAGAAAATCCCATAACTTCCCCAAGTAATCAGCCCTAAAGGTTAGCTATAAATACACCTTCAAAGAGCTGAAAAAGGGGATTCCAGAGTAGAACAATCGGAGCTAATATTTGGGGTTTCAACATAGAGTAGTCTGAGAATACACATCAGCTGAAATTCAAAAGTTTCACAGTTTTAAAATAGCAATAGGATCGTAGCATTTCTGGGTGCTTTCAATCGGATTCTGCTGGGTTTTCTTAGCTTGCTGTTGCTGGGTTATTTGACTCTGTTGCTGTGTTATTTAGCTCGTTGCTATTCAAATCCTCTACTGTTGCATTGCTGTTTCAAACCCTGCTGTTACTTGCTTACTTGATCCCCTAGAACTCATTGGTCCTTTCTATTTGATCCAGGTACACTTTTCTATTTCTGATGAAGATGTAATTGCTGAAATCTGGAAATGAAGCTCCCGTTTTAACCTGTTCTGTCATTTCGAATTAGTATCTTAATTGTAATAGTTTGTAGTATGCTGAACACAAAACTATGTAATAACTAGTAGTAGTGATAGCATAGTAGTAGTAGCAAGTAGCATAAATCACTTAGATCAAATAGGTAAAATACTCTAAAACATGAGATAATTCATAATACTTGCAAAACTGATAAGCATTAAGTTCACGAACACCTGACCGTATAGTTAATTGCATTATCACTGATTTGTATTTAGGTAATAATAAGTGTTGAAAGTGAAAAGTGTTAGGTCAAGCCATGGGTTAATAATCTGGTAATAAGTCATGAAAATCATTAGTGTAAGCATACATAGGTATCTGATTCATTCATCCTTAAGTATCTTAAACGGAATAATAGGATCATTAGATTGTATACTTGTCGCCTACATAATCCTAAGAATCAAAGAAGCGATATCACAGTAGGCTATAGAAGAGAAGAATTGGGGATAATACTAAGTATAAGTTGCAAATTGGTACTGTAATTACACAAAGTAGTCAATTAGTTAGTTCATAGTTATAGTTAATTAGCTTAATCATTTTCTAAGTTTTCTTATGTAATCAGATTACTTAAAACTGGTATTAACCTTGAGCCAGCAATTGATAGTGTGATTTCTTAACTGTAAATGATAGTGATTTATAGTTTCCTCGAGCATATACAGAAGATCACTGATTTTGACTCGTTGTTTTATGTACATATGATATTAATAAAATGCCTTCTTATTGATCAAACGTGCATCTTTGTTTGCTTTCCATACAATTTCATTTCTGTTTGGGTTTAATTCTGGGCATAAGCCCAAACTATGGTAAATAGCCAATTGGCTAATGACCCCCTAAAATCAGTAAATACCTGGGCCTTCAAAGCCTGGATTGATGTAATGTGAGTGCAAAATGAGAACCAGACCCAACAACAATGAAATTCGAACGGGCCTGGGATTATAATAGTAATAGCACACGACTAAGGCAAAAACAATGAATAGCAAATGTAGTTAAACGAAATAGGACCGAACTTAATAAATTAAATTGGGACGAGCCTCGCCCGAATAACACCGGGGCCCCCGTTTAGTAATGATATAATACAAAAGTAGATCCGGGAAAGCTACTAGCTAAGTCCATAGCTTCTCCCAAAAGATTTAAAAGCCGATAGACGTTACTTTAGGGCACGATTTTAATATACCTTCCTATGAACGAGTGTGCACTTGGTGCGACTCAAATCCAAATCTCGGCAAAGCCGAAATACTCCAAAAGTCATAGGCGTACTGGTTGCGGTATGACTCGAGGCGTGTTTCCGCGATGTCGCAAATTCCTAAAAAATAATATTTAACGCAAAAGCACATTATGCTGTTAAAATCTATAACTGAGTTAAACAAAAGTCAAAAACGACAGTGGAGCGACCGTGCTAAAACCACAGAATCCGGGAGTGCCTAACACCTTCTCCCGGGTTAACAGAGTTCCTTATCCGGACCTCTGCTTCGCAGACATTCATAAGAGTCAAAACTCCTCGGATTCGGGATTAACCGGTGACTTGGGACACCATTGTCATTCCCAAGTGGCGACTCTGATTAATCTCTAAATATATCCCGAACCGATTGTCCTTAAATTGGAAAAACTCCTTCCCTTACGTTATTTTATCCGTCTCGGGTAATTGAGCGTCGGGGTATACCCTACAAGTGTATTTATACACCTTACGCATGTTGGGGTAGTAAAAAGGGAGGTGTGACACTCACATCTCTTTTAGACTTAAATGAGGACTTCAAATTTTTTCCTCTAGCACATGCGTCGCATAACTTTTGCATCTTGAATTTTGTCATAGGCAGGCCATGGACCAGGTCCTTTTGAAGTAGTTTGTTCAGAAGAGAAAAACTTGTGTGGCCTATTCTTCTGTGCCATAGTTCAACATCAACATCAACAGCTTCCAAACAACTCAGATCACCACTCTTTAAGGACTCGAAATTAGTAACATAGATGTTCTTGTATCTTTTGGCCACAAGTACTACATCACCAGTTACCAAATTAGTGACTGTATATATTTTGGACAAGAATTCCACCTTATTTCCTTTATCACAAATTTGAAAGCCACTCAAGAGACTATACTTAAGGCTATTGACATAGTACATATTTTCAATATAATGAGTGAGTGACTTCCCGACTTTTCCAACTCCAAGAATGTACCCCTTTTTTCCATTGCCAGAGGTCAAGTTTGAAGGATGAACAACAGGGGATGAAGATTTGAAGAAAATCTGGGTAAGAACCTAAGAACAACTATGAAGATTTGAAGATCAAACGATGAAGATATGAAGGTTTGAAAGAAGTTGATGATAGCTAGAAAGTTCGAAGGAAGAAGCTTGATCGAAAAACGGAAAAAGAACAAAGGGTGGAAGCTTTTATAAGGGAGGTACGCGACGCTTTGCATTCATAGGCAACCAGCCGATGGTTGACACGTATCCAAAGTTAGAATAACACGACTGATAGGATGTTTCGACTTTTTTGTCATTTTCGTTGTAACATACGAAAGAAGGAACCGAAGAACATATATCGTTTCCCATCGTTTCCACAAACCTACCCTCTGAGAAATGAGGGAACTATCTTTATACGGGTAAAATCGGGGCTAGTGAGCTCCCCAATTTTCCAGTGGGGTCAAACGACGTGAGGGTATAACTACACGGAACCGAGATCGAAGCTAAAAACCTCTCGTACTAAGGCCCGAACGAAGAGCTTATCACCGGGGCCATTGAGACACGCCCATCGAATCTGGTACGTGCTCCAAAGACCTTGGAAAGCAAAACCAAATGGTTGCATACAACTAACGAAGGGGCGTCATATCCGCGCCCAACTCGATACCACGACATGGATCTCGGCCCGTATAGATAGTTGATCAGTGATTAACAAAAAAGAAGATTTTTACCTTTATTAGAATTGTACTTAGGGTAAAATTCCCCTACTATATAAAGGGAAAGTTTATTGTTCAATCAAGGCAATATACACTTATTTTCTCCGCTTCTAAAGCTATTCAAAGTTCTTAATTTTGGTCATAGTTCTTCACAAGTCTTTGGCTTTGAATCGAGGGCAGAACAGTTACTAAGGTCAAACCCGAGCTCGGATCTGACATCACTGCTGGTTTGATTATTTATTCTGTCTTCAATTTATTTATTTACAACAACAACAACAACAACCCAGTATATTCCCACAAGGTGAGGTCTGGGGAGGGTAATACGTAGACAGGCCTTACCTCTACCCGAGAGGGCAGGTTCAATTTATTTATTTAACGTTACTAATCACTTGTATTAAATTAGTCTACATAACTTTAAAATGGCTTATAAATTCAATTATTGTCCATTTTAAAAGTAAACACATAGGTTGACATGCAATCTCAAAAGAAAGTCGTCTCTTTTCTTTTCTAGTTTTTGGATTATCCACTTGTTTAATTAGTCAACAACCAGTTGTGTATTTTTTTCCCCTTCTTTTGCCAGATATAAACAGACGTGCAAATTGTAATGCATTGTAATAATCGGGTAAAACCAATGCAATTCCCGCGGAATTATCACTGCGTAATGCGAATATCCCAAAATATCCGTTGACTATACTCTTTGGCCCCACCTTCGCCGGTTTCCAACTTTCCATTTCTATATAGCGGTCCCACCACACCATTTCACATTTTCACACTTTAAAAAGCGATAAACAAAAATCAAAAAATTATAAAACAAAATTCGAATTCTATGCAAAACTCAAAAAACTCAACTCCCCACAACGAACAAAAGACCAATTTCTCTCTTTTTCTGTCCGCCATTTTTATACCTTGAAACTTCATATACACACAGTACTACACGCGAATACACACACAGAGGGAGAAAGTGGGTTCTGCTTTCGGGTTGTGGAAAAAATGGACGGCGGTGATGTTACGGTGGAAGGGAAGGTGACGTGTGCATCATGGATCAAACGGCCTGAAAACGCGCATCTGGTGGTGATTGCTAAGTCTAACGGAACTTCCTCCTCTTCGCTCGAGATTTTCTCCTTCGATCCCATCACTACTTCTCTTTCTACTTCTCCCAAGGTTCCCCTTTCTCTTTTTTTTCCAAAAATAGATGTATTTTTATTTTAAATTAGTGTTGTAAACTGTTTGTTACTGAACCTACAACTTTTAATTATGGTTGGCCTCACTAATTTTGGCTATGCACATAACATAATTAGGTTACTTATTTTCCTGATAAGCATTAATTGGTGATCACCTGGTTTCAAAATTCTAGTGTAAAAAAATCGTTACACTGTATAGCTTAAATACCTGACTTATATATGACAAATTTTTCCTGTGATTTTTTTAATTATTCTCCTGAAATTTGATTATTGTTTTTGTGGGTATTGATTATAGGCGACATATGTATTTGAGGAAAGTGGTAATGCGGTGTGCATTGCAGTACATCCAACTGGGGATGACTTTGTGTGCTCCACTACCACTGGTTGCAAGTAAATACTGAAACTCAGTTTCGTTTTCTCTTACTTCTTCTTGAAGCTGATTTATTTACTGCTTTTGTTGTGAAAAATATTGATTATTTTGGTAGTTGGTAGTCTCTGTACTCTGTTAAGCTGTCTAATGTTACCCCGCCTTTAGAAAAAAAAGGTCTCTTTTTTGCCCTTGACATCTAACGAAGCTCCAACCTGAGGGTATTTTAAACCACTGTCAAAAGTTGATGGGTAAATCTTGACCCTTTTTTCCTGAAGAATTTGGACACATGGAGTCCATCCATTGTACGTTGGAGCTCCATTAATGACGAGAGCAAATACTAGATGATTTGCTAACGGCAAGTGTATGAATGGACCAAAAGTTTAATGGGAGGCATAGTTGATCAATTTCAGATGCTATAGGTTATAAAGATGAAACTGGACCTTTTCCCTTGTATTAGTGTAAGGTATATAAACAGGACTACTATTGTCAGTCAATGATAAATCTCTTACTTTATAGTTGTGGAACTCTGGTGTCATCCTTAATTGGAGAATGTTTTTACTTTGGTATCTCTAATAAATATTGGTCATAACATCGTGGACCTGCTTGCTGGTGAGGCGAGTAGCATTGGCTGGATGATCCTTTCTGTGATACTTCGTTTCAGCAATGATTCTTCATCTTTTGATGAAAGAAAACCCAATCAGTACATATTTTTATCTATAAATTCAACGCAATACTATGTTCCAGCGTGGGAGTGTGTTATACAGGTTTCAGCAACCGTTCAGCTCTCATTTTGGCTGGTAGTTATCTTTTCACATTATTGATTAGGTTTTCCACCCAACAAAAGAACAGACAGATGGCTAGGATGAGTTTTTGCATGATTATTGTCATGCTTTTGCTTATTTCTTGGCCTGAAGGGGATATATTGTTTGCTGTTTAATGCAGGTTGTTTGAGTTATATGGCCATGAAGATAATATAAAATTTGTATGCAAGGAGTTCCCTCTCAAAGATGTTGGTCCACAAAAATGCATGGCCTTTAGTGTTGATGGTTCCAAATTAGCCACTGGTGGAGTTGTGAGCAATTTGTGAAAGCTTATTTCTCTTATATTTGATGTTCAAAGAATGTTATCTTGTTCTGACTTTCTATTCCTTTAAATCTTAAAGGATGGACATTTCAGACTTTTTGAGTGGCCTACCATGCGCATTATTGTGGATGAACCTAAAGCTCACAAGTCATTCAAAGACATGGATTTCAGGTATAATTAGCTCTACTCAGATTATAGCTGTGCAGAATCCTCAGTTATTTATGATATTTGAGAATTTTACCGGATATCAGCTCTAGGGACCTATAATTTACAGAATCTGTATACTTACATGTTTCGTAACTGAAGTTGATCAGCAATCCATTTATTCTCTTTATGGTGCCATTTGTGGCTGCTGATTTCTCTTTAATAATGGAACTTGAGGCTTTGAGAAATATATGATGCTCAAATTGAGCTGTTATCATCTGGGAAGCTTGTTATCCTATGTTTACAAGCCCTTTTGCTGTGATAATATGCACCAATGCTTGATTAAACCAAAAGAAACCTTCCCAAGCAAGCCAAAACCGAGAGGGGTCTTCTTCACTTTTGTTTGTCATAGCTCTGACATGCAGTGTTATATGAAGCTTGTAAGAAAATGTCATTTGTGCATTGGTTACAGAAAAATATTCGGTTTATCGTGTGTGACTACAAGATATGAAATGCTGTTTGGTTCTTTTAGCACAGGAACAATATTCTTCTTATTGCATTTATGACCGAAATATGATTATGACATGTTTGCTAGATGGAAGATTATGTTTTAGAGTTTCAGGAGTTTGAAGTAAAACGATCCATTTTAGTGCTGGAAATGTCTCATTAAATTATATTCTAATGAAACTAATTGATGGAAAAATGAAATGAAGGATCTTAGCCTTGTTTCTTTTAACCAATATGATGTAGATTTTGCACTTTAAAGATCAGAATGAAGTTCTTTTCTCATCCAATTATAGTCCCATATGGAATTTAGCTTTTTGGTTCACCTGTCATGCATCAGACCAGAGTTTCAAGTTGTTGCTCTTGCTCCGTGTTCTCCTTTGCTAGTGTTGGGAGTACTTTGTTCTCATGTGGAACTAAAAATGAAAAAAGAGATTAGTAGGAAACCTAGTTTGCAGGAATTTCCATCTTGGAGCTGAATAGCATCAGATGTAAACTACGGTAACTGAATTTCAACGCTAAATTATACTAAATCCTTATCAGTACTATTAAGGAAGTGAGGGATGTCATAGAAGAACTAAACATGTTGATATGTTTAAGAACGATACATTTCGCGATCAAGAATCCTATAATACATGCATTATTGTACATGTAAATGAATTCATGGTATATACTTTGAGTTTTGAGGTGTGAATCTGATCGTTGAATATGATTATGACAATCTTCATAAAAATTAAGTTTTGAAAGATTTAGGAGTCTTTAATTTGCTGAGCCTCTTATTGCGATTGCAGATGATATTGAATCCATATATTATGGAAGTTTAAGAATTTTTCTTCTTATGTTGATGTTTGGACCAAGATTTTAAAGTCTTTTCCCTACTTCTATATATCTTCAGCTTAGATTCAGAGTTCATAGCTTCCACATCCACAGATGGTGCTGCCAGAATATGGAAGACGAGCGACGGTGTTCCAGTAACTTTAACACGAAATTCAGTACGTTCTGTATAATATGACTGTCTGATCCGTCAGACAATTGGTTATCCCTTTTTTATGCATGACTTTATATCCTGTCTTCTACATTGTAGGATGAGAATATTGAGCTCTGCAGGTTCTCTAAAGATGGTACAAAACCGTTTTTGTTCACTACTATTCAGAAAGGTATGCTGGTGTCTGGCTTTTGTTAATGAAGTTAGTAGATTGAGATTGTGTAACTTTCTTATTGAATACATTGTGTAACTATCCAAAATTGTGTCCATAAAACAGGCAATAAGACATTGATGGCAGTTTGGGACATCAGTACATGGAAGAAAATTGGACATAAAAGCCTGTTAAAAAAGCCAGTTTCCATTATGTCAATTAGTTTGGATGGGAAATATCTTGCATTGTAAGATCTCTAACCTATTTTACCTATCCGTGGCATGTTGACAAGCAATTATCATCTGCATAATTACTGTCAAATACCTTCCCTAGATACAAGCTGTTGAAGCTAAATATTGGAATTTGACATCGATTTTGCAACTGTGAACCCTGATTAAATCATTGTTTTTTCATGGATGTTGAATGAATCATTGAGTTTGATTTGACATTTACAATCTGGTGATGAGATCGGGCGATATGAGGCATGAATGAGGACCTAAAACAGAGTCGCATCTGATATCTATTTCTTCCGCTTGGAGTTAGTATAAGATTCCATCAAACTACTATGAAGTTCCCATCCTGCTAAAACATCTCGTTTTCTTTAGTATTTTTTACATGATTGAAGTTGTTTTGCGACTCTGACCTCTCTCTTCTTGATGAATGTCTCCCCTCCTATAAATGGTCTATAGGCCTGTCTTTTGGTGATAGCAGTGCGGCTTAATTTGTTAATGCATGGATCTGAATCTGTATGTTATTTAAATGCAGGGGAAGCAAAGATGGTGATGTCTGTGTTATTGAAGTGAAAAATATGGAGATCTCCTCTTTGCACAGGAGAGTGCACTTGGGTACTAATATTACTTCTTTGGAGTTTTGTCCTAGTGAAAGGTATGTGCTATTCTAGCAATAAGTACTGTAAACAACGAGTCTCTGTCATTGGTCCTCTGTTCTGAAGCTTAAGACTTTTCTTTAGAAGCCATGTTTCTCCACAAGATATTTATGCCGATATATGACGAAATTGCAGTAGATGTAATTTGTGACTAAAGGGTGAAAACGGGAGTTACTGTGATAGTCTTGTACGTCCTATTTATGCCTATGTAACACAAGATATTTGGCCAATTAATTTTGCCAAGAAGCATGAGTAGATATGGTGATTCCAAGAACCTTTCATGAATATCTTTAGTGTATGAGCTACTTTTGTTTAGCTGCGTAAAAAATTAACTGCTTCAGTTACAGCGGCTGAATATAGAAGAAAACCTATGTGCTTTCGAGATGGTCTGCCGCACCTATAAGTTATTCTGTTGGATTAACTTTGGACCTGTATGTGTTCCCTGCACAACTTCTGATACTCCTTTTATTATTTCCTCTCTACCCCTTTTGTTTTTGCCGTTCTGGTCTATAAGTCCAAGGTAAAGAATGTTGCTAGTTTTAGGTATTCTTCTGCCTGGATTTCTATGCAACATTCCAAATTAGCTTTGTCTTCTCTGTTATTTTTCTGAGTCTTAGGTGCTACGTCTCGGTGATTCTGGTATGACATGATTGCCTATGATGATTGCTTGTTGCCTAAATATGCGCTCTTCAAAGTTGAAACCTTGTTTCAGTTATGCTTACTACACATAGTCCTCTTGAGATATTAATGTCAAAGCCTACTTACCTTATAAGTCCACATTTGGCAGGGTTGCTCTTACAACTTCCTCTCAATGGGGAGCAATGGTGACAAAGTTAAATGTCCCAGCTGATTGGAAAGGTCTGTCTCTTTTTCTTTTCTCTTGCGTCTGGGGACGTGCACGAGCATTTGAGTCCAAGATTGACCTTTTTTTCCCTCTCTTCAATTGCAGAGTGGCAGATTTATCTATTACTGTTGGGATTATTTTTGGCATCGGCTGTCTTATTTTACGTATTCTTCGAGAATTCTGATTCTTTCTGGAACTTTCCCGATCCATCTGCAAGACCAAAGATTGAGACTGTCCATACAGATCCAACATCTGATGACTGGAGCAGCTTTGGACCTGTAGATTTGTAAGTTATCACAGCCTTGTCTGGAACTAAGGATGGCCAACATGAAGAAAGATTTGTGAAACAAGTCTATTTTTTAAGTTTTTAATATGTATACCTTCTAATTTATGAGAAGTTTGAGGCTAATATTGCCTTTTTGAATGCTAATTTTTCTAAGATTTATTTACTCTTAGTAGAAAGAATTGTTACAGCATACTATAGGTTGTTTTAGCGTGGCAAGTTTAAAAAAAGTCCATTTTAAATTGAATTTTGTACTATGAACTGAGAATGTTAAAAAATGCCTACCCCATTTGTGATTTCTTCAGAATGTTAATTTTTACACCATGAATTTAAGGTTATTAGTATATGGACAACTATCTCTCGAGCATAGGTTTAGGTTAGGCCTCAATACGAAATTACAATGAAACATCTAATAACGCTTTTGCACGTGTTTAAGTTAGTTGTTTAACTAAATTAATCGCTCATTTGATTTGGTTGAAAGACAAATTTGTAGGGCGAATAACACACATGAACAAAAACTGACTAAACAATAAATCAGGAACTGTTATGAATAGAATTCTATTTAGAGTGAATGTTTATCTTGTGGAGAGTTTTACTTTGTGACTAAGTCATATTTCTCCTATAAATAGAGGGGTCTTACCCCATTGTAAATCATCCCAAAATTTAATAAGAATTCTCTCTCTCTTTCTCTGCAATATTGTTCTTGTTCTTCTATTATTTTGTAATACGTTATCAGCACGAGACTCTAACCAATTGAGTAGAAGCTTTGGGATTGAGCACGATGATTGTCAATTGCTCCATGAACTTCCTTCATGATTAAATTTTGGATTTAAGGTAAGTGTTTTACTTTATTTTTCTCTTTTATTCTATAATTTAATTTTATATACAAGCAAAGATCAAAGTTTGATTATAACTCTAATGGAGTTTGTAAGAAATTATAACCACCTGAAGTGGTAAAATTTCTATGCCTTGCCATGATTAAATTCATGTATAATTGTGGGCAAAGAATTGAAAACCCGTTCCATTGAATTTGCTCCATTCTCATTCCCTTTAGAGAATGTGATAGCAGTATGTAATAAGTCTGAAAGAAGACAAAATTATTATCGTGAATGTATCAATGGATGTAGACATGGCAATAGACGAAATTATATTCATCATCATTGTGGTAATGAGAACAATAAGTATTCTCAAAATAATCCTTCACTTTGTGAAAGTAATATTTGTCATCGATTTGACATGAGATTTTATAGATGATTATGGTCCATTCATGATGTGAATGTGACAACATATTACTTATGAATACATATTCATTCTTCAAAGAATATGAACGTGCTAATGGTAGTGAATATACCACGCTCACCTCTAGAAGAAGGTTTGAGATGATACCATAAATAATGTCATTATTATGGCATGAATGATCATTGGTCACGTACCTATTGTACGCCAAAATATTTTGGTTATGTGATTATTAATTGACAACAATAATGCAAGAAACATATCTTGCATATTATTTTGACCATGGCCATAATGGTATAACTTTCTCTTTAAAAGAGATATTCACCACATGGATGATGATGAATTTGTGATAGTGCAACATTAATTGAGAGCTCTGGAAGAGCCAATTATTACTATTTTGGAGAAACACAATTAATTACCAATAATGTATTGTGTTATAGTACGTCTCAAAGAAACTTGTTCAGTTTTCAAAATATACGCGAAAACGATTGATTATATTGATACTATAAGTAAAGGAAAGATTTAATATCTTCTATTACTACAACTTGTAGCGGGATAATATGTATGTAAAAAGCTACCCGCTTTATTCTCCAATTTGTACTACATAAACAAAAGAATATCATAATGAAATGAATATTTTATTGATATAAAACTCATATCATAATAAACTTGGAGTTTATCCATAATTGCACACATCATAGTGTAAATATGAAATTTATCAATATTGATAATTTATTCAGTTGGCATAATTGATTTACTCATATCAATTTACGTATGATGTGCAAAAATAAAGAGAATTCACATGGGTAAATATTAAAGAACTAGAAAGTTCTTTACGAATTCTTTTATGTGCATGTTCTCATTAATTAATATACCAATTAAAATTGGGATTGAATCCCATGAATGCTGGAAATATCAAAGGTGAATATGGGCCCATTCACCTGCCATGTGGTAGGTGAATATGGGCCCATTCACCTGCCATGTATACCACATAAGATGCATCTATGAGATGGTTACATGCGCGATTATTATTAACCCGCAATATGGTGTTTGCAAGGTAACTTGCTCAATAATTTAATGTAGAGCATATTCCAGATTTTCTATTCAAGAAGTTCATCTTGATAAGTTGGTCTACATCACAACTGGTTTAGCAAAATAATTTATTGAGTGCCTCCACTTAATAGCTAAACAATTGCTTATGAGAACAAAGTTTGTATATCAGTTTGATATACGTTATGTACAAAAGTATATTATTTTCTCTCCTCACAAGTGGTTCAGGGTCAGGAACCAAATAATTCAATCTTATTATTATTGATGTGCGGTGTATATTTTGATTAACACCATAACGCACAAAGATGGATTCTCAAAGTTGAGGAAACAAGTTGGTTTTTCTAACATGAGGGGGAGACAAGATACAACAGTTGAGAAAAGTTACATGGAACAAATTATCATTTATACATCGAGATCCTCGAATAAAATAATATGAACCTGAAGTTCATAAAAGGATAATTCATGTGCAATTTATTGCAAAGCATACCTGACGCATTTGCTGACCCAAAGAAAGTAACTATATTCTCACTGCAAATGCTCATATTATAATAAGTCCTAGAAGGACAAAGTCTATTGTAAGCTTAAAACGTATAGACAATTCGGTTTCAAATAAATTTCTTGATAAAGAAGATGAGCAAATGATCATAATAAAGGAGGCAAGTGATCTAGAAGATCACATGACATAACACTTCATAATATCTCATGAGAGATTCAGGTACCTCAATATATAAATGAAGAGATCTCTATGTTATGTCGTTATGAAAATATATTGAAACTGATATAAAATCATTGTCGACGTCAACCTTCAAGAAGCTAGTGTACAAGATCGGGATGCGAAGGCTTAAGAATGTGAATTGATGCTCTCATCAGGGGGAGTTAATATGCGTTGCACTCTTTTTCCCTTACAAGGTTTTGTCCCACTGGGTTTTCCTTGCGAGGTTTTTAACGAGGCAACCAAAATGCGTATTGTTAGATATGTGTACTCTTTTTCCTTTTCTAGATTTTTTTCCATTGGGTTTTATTTTAGTTAAGGTTTTAATGAGGCACATTACTTATCGAGTAGACATTCAAGGGGGAGTGTTATGAATAGAATTCTATTTAGAGTGAATGTCTATCTTGTGGAGAGTTTTACTTTGTGACTAAGTCATATTTCTCCTATAAATAGAGGGGTCTTACCCCATTGTAAATCATCCCAAAATTTAATAAGAATTCTCTCTCTCTTTCTCTGCAATATTGTTCTTGTTTTTCTATTATTTTATAATAGGAACTAAATTTACTACTTTTTATTCTTAAGTAAATTAAAATAAATGGAATGTCATATTGTTTAAGTTTCCATTGGTAGATGATTTTCTAAAACTTGCAATCGATATATATATTTTTCTAATAATACATTTTGGACCGATGACTCTTTTTAACAGCCAAGAAATGCTAGATAATACGCTTTACTCATATTTGAAGTCTTACGTAAATGAAATAATACCAAAAACATTAGCAACGAGTACGATTTAAACAATTGTTACAGACTTACAGTATTGCCAGCAAATATGATGAATTAAATAGTGAAAATGAACAAAAGAAAATGTCAGCAAAAGAGAAGAATAAAGATTACTCGTAATGATCTTCGTCATTCAAAAAAAAAATATCTTTCAAATTATTACATCCTTTTCATCCTTTTCGATTTTTACAAATATTACAATTTCACAATAATTTTGTCCTAGGCTTCTCATTAGGTTACATGCTTCGGATACCTAGCATATGCTATGTGAGCCATATCCGCAAGAGCAATTGCTGCATAGAATGTGGTGGGCGATGCAATATTACCAAGTCTTCTTTCTGTGTTCTTCCCAACTTCGCCAAATGATCAATACAATTATTTCCTTGTCTCAGAGTATGGATTAGAGTAATTCCAAGTTTGGATATTAGATTCCTGCATTCTTCCATCAGAACACGATCGGGGTGACTTTCAGTAACAGCCACAGTTCGCAACATTAAGGCATCACTTGAGTCGGTTTCGATAAGAACCTTTTTCAAGTTGTAGTTTTTTGCTAGAGTCAGCCCACCATGTATGGTCCACAACTCCGGTGTGATACTTGATGTCGCTTTCATGCTAAGTCGACCATAGAATCCGCCTATCCATATTCCTTTGTCATCTCGTGCAATACCTCCGAACCCTGCTAGTCGTGAATTAGGCATAAAATTTCCATATGATTAATCTTGATATATCCCTGAAAAGGAAAAGAGCCAACTTATGTAGATAAGTGCTATCGTGCTGTTTGATTGATGATTGTACGTGATAAACTCGAACAGTATTTTCGATAAAAGGAAAATGAATGCTTTGTTAGTAAAGATAAGACAAGTAAACTGCCATGGCTATTCACACACTTAGTTATCGGACTTTGACTACTAAAACTTTGATGGAAATGAAAACTAAACAGGAAAGCAAAATCAGTTTAGAGAAGCTCTGATAGATTTTAAATGACTAGAAAATAGGTTATTTTTTCCTAATTCTAGTTTGAGAAGGTTTAGGAAAGTAAAAATAGGTTTTCTAAATGAGAGAAAAATAAAGAAAAAAACTAAAGTGATCATTTAGAATAATTTAGAAACAACGTAAGCTATTATTTTGATTTGTAAAAAATCCTTTTCCTAAACTTGAATTCTATATTGGAAATTATCCTTCTCCTTCCTAAACTTGGATTCTATATTGGAAATCATTACATTAAATTGAGAATATCATCATTATGAAAGGAAAATTTGAAACATCTTAATTCCTAAAATCCCGCTTTTAACATATAGCGTCATTGTTCTTAATTTTTTAGGGAAGACTTTATTTTTACAAATGAGCACAAGAAATTAAGCGTTAATTATGATTTGTCACAAATGGATACACCCTTAAGCATGTTTATAATGTGTAAAAGAGAAATTAAAATAAGGCATTTCAACTAATATTGGGATTTTGATATTTTCCCTGCACTCCAAATGTACCCAGGATTCTTCTGGATCAGTAAATAGGTTAAGCATATTTTCTTTTGCCCACATTACGTATAGTAAATAAATATATTTAGTAATTCTCATTTATTAATTTTTAGAATAATAGATAGGGTTCACTTATTGTTTTTATTACCTTATTTTTACTATACTCCAATGCTTGTAATGAGTATTTTGATTTTCTTGTGTGCTTGATAAGTATCTATAGAATTAGTTGGTGATTGATGTAACTTGTTTGGGCACAATAATAAAATAACTTAGGCATCAATAATGAGATATATACTTCAGCATTTTTTAATCGCCTATTTGATTTAGTTATAAGACAAATATGTAGGGCGAATAAAACATAAACAAAAACTGAATAAACAATAATTAAAGAATTAAATTCACTACTTCTTATTCTTAAAAAAAATAAAATAAATAGAATGCCATATTGTTTAAGTCTCCGTTGATGGAGGTTTTCTAAAACTTGCATGCAATATATGTATTTTTCGGATAATGAACAATCTATATATCTATATATATATATATATATATATATATATATATATATATATATATATATATATATATATATATATATATATATTAAAGCAAGAAAGTTACCATATATAATTGACATTATGGTTAAGCCAAGTGGCAAGTTAATAAATGTCAATAGTATATGGTACTTTATTCTATAATATAATATAATATAATATAATATAATATAATATAATATAATATAATATAATATAAACGGAATAAAGGTTAAAATAAGTGGAAAGCTGTTATAAAGCCACTTGGCAATCTTAAGAAGAGTATGTGGAGGTTGTCAAATAGGAAATATCACTTAAGAACTATATATGGAATTTTATTTATTAAAATTAAATTAAAATAAATTATTTATTTAAAATAATGGTTTTTTGTAAACAGATAATTTAGTTGTAGATATATAGAGATAGTGTGTTTATACTTTGAATTGATTTAAATGATAAAATAAAGCAAATAAAAATAGTCAAAAATATTATGATAAGTCCAAATATTTGATATCAGTAGTATTTGGATTCATTTTCTAATATTGGAAAGTAATTTTTTTGTATATTATTGAATAAAACACTAAATGAAAAAATTATTTCAAATATCATACTTACTAGGAAAATAATTTATAAAGAGGGGATAAAGACAGTGTGCGGGAATTTATACTTTGAATTTATTTAAATGATCAAATAAAGGAAATAAAAATAGCCAAAAATATTATGATGAATTCTAATATGATATAGTAAAAGTTTAAAATAAATAAATAAATAATTTTACGAAAAAGAAGAACTAGTCAGTATAGTATATAATAGTAGAAGTAGCAGACAAGGATATAAAGTAGGTGACAAGCTAATAAAAAGTTACATAATAATGTAATCATATTAAGTAACGGGTAACACAATAACAATAAATAAAGAACAAAAAATAGAGAGTTTATGGGAGATTGTAAAATAAGAAAATATCACTTAAGAACTATATATGAAATTGTAGTTAATAAAATAAAATTAAAATAAATTATTTATTTAAAAATAAAGTTTTTTAAGTAAAGAACTATATATATTAAAGGAATAAAGTTTACATTGTGGTTAAGCCAAGTGGCAATCTATTATAAAGCCGCTTGACAATCTTAAGAGAGTATGTGGGAGATTGTCAAATAAGAAAATATCACTTAAGAACTATATATGAAATTCCATTTATTAAAACTAAATTGAAATAAATACTTTATTTAAAAATATTTTTTTTTGCAAACAAATAATATAATTGTAGATATATAGAGATAGTGTGCTAGAATTTATACTTTGAATTGATTTAAATGACAAAACAAAGAAAATAAAAATAGTAAAAAATATTATGATAAATTCAAATATTTTGATATCAATAGTATTTGGATTCTTTTTCTAATATTGAAAAGTAAAATTTAACTTTGTCTATTATTGAATAAATCACTAAATGAAAAAATTAGTTCCATACTTTATAGGAAAATAATTTATAAAGAGGGGGGATAAAGATAGTGTGCGAGAATTTATACTTTGAATTGATTTAAATGAAACTATAACGACCTAACCGGTCGTTTTGAGCTTTAATGTGTCGTTCAGCAGTCTGAGGCCATGAGCAGCTTCATTTTAGGTATATAGACTTGTACGCGTGGTCGGAATTGAATTCCGGTAAGTTCATAGTGGTGGAATTGGAAGGAGAATTCTCATTTTGAAAGCTTAAAATTGAAGAAATGAACTAGGATTGGAATTTTGAGTAAATGACCTCGGAATTGGGATTCGAAAGTTCCAGCAGGTTCGTATGATGATTTCAGACTTGGACGTATGCCTGAATCGGATTTCGAATGATCCGGGAGCATTTTAGCGCCTATTGTGGAAGTTAGCATTTTAATTGAAATTGTATCAGTTTGGCTTAAAGTGCATTTCAGTGTTATTGACTTGTGTGCAAAATTTGAGGTCAATCAGACATGATTTGATATGTTTAAGCATCGAGAATAGAAGTTTGAAGTTCTAAAGTCCATAAAGCTTGGATTGGAGGTTGCTTGGATTGGAGGTTGATTCACGATTTTAGTATTTTTGATGTGATTTGAGACTTCGAGCAAGTTCGTAATGTGTTTTGGAAATGGTTGGTGTTATTGGTCGAGGTCCCGGGGGCTTCGGGTTTGTTTCGGCTTGTGATCACGCTCTTATTTGATGTTTCAATGTTGCTTCTTTGAACAAAAAGGGGTACCATATTAAGAAAATATGCTTCAAATTTAGTTTTGTTTGGACCATTAGACCTGTATCGAAATTTCGGAGCCATAGCAAAAAGAATCGTCGAATTTGGACATCGTATGAGGGAGTTATGCTCATTTCCGTGTCGGGGGAATCTGCTTGCTGACAGAACCGCATAAACGAAAATTAACCGCGGATGCGGGACCGCAAAAGCGGAAATAGAACCGCAAAAGTGGTCACGCATATGCGAAAATGTCCGCATAAGCGGAAAATTATCCGCATAAGCGAAAAATGGGCCTGGGCAGAGACTTTAAGTCCCGAAAATGGCCATTTCTCCATCATTTTAAGTCAATTTGGGGAGCTTTTTGACGGGGATTGAAGGGAGTTTCAACTAATATCGATTAGAGGTAAGTTTTATGAGTTAAATACATAATTTTATTGAAGAATTATCCTAGAAATCCATGAAAATATAGCCAAATCATATGAAATTAGGGCTTAAGATTGAAATTATAAAATGGTGATTTGAGGGGTCAAACGAACTTAGATTTTTGTCAACTTGGTATGTATAGACTCGTGGCGAGATAAGGATCGTATTGATGTAAAAAATTTTGGATTCCGGGCACGTGGGCCCGGGGGCATTTTGGTCATTTCACAAAGCAGAGTTGGGAAATTGTATAATTTGAATTGTTAGCAAGTATTTGCATATATTCTCATTTGTTTGCCGTTATTTGGCTAGTTTTGGAGCCTTTTTGTGTTGATTCAACCTTTCGGAAGAACGTGGAATGCCGATATTGGACCTTCGGAGCGAGGTGAGTCTCCTTTCTAATCCTGTGAGGGGGAATTACCTCATAGGTGAGTTAAATTGATTATGTGCACCAATTATGGGGGCTACGTATACATGAGGTGACGATAGTCCATGCGTAGCTACTATTATGCTATTATTCGGGTAATCTAGGACCCGAAAGCATGTTATATTTGGATTATTTGTGAACCCATTGATGGCTTGAAATGCTTTAATCACATTAAATTAATAAATGGATTTCTAAGAGAATTAAACTTCATCTCTAAATGGTTAAAGGAGAATTTATTTTATTTGAATAAATATTCCCTGATAATTTCTTATTTGACTGATTGAGCATGTACTTTATGTGTGCCTGCGTGGCATGGATGATTCGCGAGTAGGATATGTGTTTAATTATGGAACTGGCCGAACGCCTCGGTGATAATAGATGCATCTATGGTTCGTACCGCTCGACCCTCGGCAGTGCATAATTTACATTCTGTTGGAGCGAGCCGTCGACCTCGACGTGATTTGCGCATGATTATCTATTACTTGGAAATTTGTAAATGTGGAATTGGACCTATGTGGCTTGATATAAACTGATAAAATAATAAAGAATAAACCTTGGAAGCCCTTGATTTCTTATTGGAGGTGTTTACTTACTTGAATTTCTATATGAATCCATGATTTTCCTCACACTTATAGAATATTGTTAATTGACCTCTAGTGAGTGTTGAAATTGGCTATCTCGTCTCTACCCCTTCGGGATTAGGTGGGATACTCACTGAGTACACGTTGATTAAGTAATCATACTACACTTTTGTGCATTTTTATTGCACAGATATATATACACCTCTAGCAGCCTATTGGGTGTAGCAGCATGGGCGACACTAGGACTAGATGAGCTGCATCATTGAGGCGACCGCAGCTAGAGTAGTTCCTTCCAATATACAGTATTTACTTTCCGCCCATTGTATTCCGGGCGGATATTGTATTTTATTTCTCTTATCAGTAGATGCTCATGCACTTGTAACTCCGGGTTTCTGGGAGGGTTTACAACAGATTTGTTCTAACTATTATTATTTGAATTTGAATTCTACTAGTGAACTTTTATTTATAAAAATGAAAGGAAAAACCTTAAATTTTCAAAAATATTAAAAGAGGAATTAATTGATGAGTTAGTTGGCTGGTCTGACAGAGGTGTCCGGCGCCACCACGACCCTTAGTGGATTTTGAGTCGTGACAAAAATAATAAAGCAAATAAAAAAATTCAAAAATATTATGATAAATTCAAATATTATATAGTGAAAGATTAAAATAAATAAATAAATTATTTTATGAGAAAGAAGAATTATATTAATTATAGTATATTATGACAGAAGTAGGAGATAAGGATATAAAGTAGGTGATAAGCTAATAAAGTTATGTAATAATGTAATCATATTAAATGGGTAACACAATAACAATAAACAAAGAACAAAAATAGAATTTTTTTTTGTGTAAACATATAATATAATTGTAGATATATAGAGGGATTAGACATTAAAATTTGACATGAGAAAGTTTTTTGAATTATTACGAGAAAAAACATATTATATAGATAATATCACACAATTGAAAACATAATTGATAAACGTAAAATTTAAAACTTTTACGATCAAAATTGGGAAACTAAAGAATTCTGACATCAATAGTATTTGGATTCCTTTTCTAATATTGGAAAGTAAAATTTATTTTTAACTATTATTGAATAAAACACTAAATGAAAAAATTAAATAAAATATCTCTCTTTCTATATATATAGAGAGAAGGATTAGACATTTAAATTTGATATGAGAAAGTTTATTGAATTACGAGAAAAAATATATTATATAGATAATATCACGCAATCGAAAACGTAATTGATAAAGCTAAAATTTAAAACATTACAACCAAAACTTGGAAAATTTGGAAAGTAAAAAGTTACGTAATAATGTAACCATATTAAGTAAACAGATAATATATATGGAAAAAATGGAAAAAAGTTTAATTGCTTATTGCAATTAAATAATAATAACTAGAAGTATTGTTAGATCTATGATAAGTAATAAAAGAACTTCTTCGTTTAAACGTTAGCCTATTTTCAACAGAATTAGAAGAATTTTGAAAATATAAGTTTAAAATAAGCTTTTTAGGAGTTGTGTGTGTGTATATATATGTTATGCTAAAAGAAAGTAGTGGATATGTATTTAAGTCAAGTTAATAAAAAGAATTCTATGCAATTCAATGAACATAAAATATTAAATAAAAATCCCATAGAGAAAATTCAATTATTAAATAAAATTCATAATTTTATATAGAAAATAAAACTTGGGAAACTTATTGCTTTTATAATACAAAATATATACATTACTAAAAATATCAGTAGATCTTTTAACACGGTAATAAAAAGCTTTTAAATTTAAGATTACCATATTATTTTAATTATAAATAATTAATAAATGTGAAAAATAATAAAACATCACAGTGAAAGTACTTCACTTGATAAGTTAATAAGGAAAAAACAAAGAATAAATAAGTTATTGGATGACTATGATTCATATCCTTTATTTGATAGAGATTATTTCGCAGTGCAATAAAAATTAACATAGCAATTAAAATTTGGTTAAACAATATGATCTAATGTGCTCTAAGATCATAATTTGACAAGATTATAATATATTTTTTTAAATTATTCACGCATCGCGCGAGTTTTAATATTAATGATAAATTAAAAATAAAAATTTGCAATGTGTGTATATAAAGAACAAAGAGAATGTGAACTATTATTGCCATATTGCGTTGGTTTTATCTTTGATACGTCGTAAGTTCATCCTTTTCGTATCTTTAATTTTTTCCTTTATCATCTTTTCTCATAAAAGAAAAAAGAAATCTTTTTCTCGTTTATTAGATTCTTTTAATAAGATCGAAAGTAGGTTAAATTCATTTTTAGACATGTGTCACTTTGGACCGATATCTCTTTTTAAACATTCAAGCAATGCTGGTTAATAAGCTTTACTGTTTTTGAAGTCTAAATAAATGAAATGATACACAAAACGTTAGCAACATAGTATAAGAAATAATAGAGAAGATAAAGATTAATTGTAATGATCTTAGACATTCAGAAAACTATCTTTCAAATTATTATAATTTTTTTCCCGACTTTTACAAATGTTAAAACTTCACATATTTTTGCCCTGGCCTTCTTGTTATGTTACATGCTTCGGATACCTAGCATATGTTATGTGAGCCATGTCTGCAAGTAGCAATTGCTGCATAGAATATGGTGGGCGATGCAATATTACCAAATCTTTATTCTGCGTCCTGCCCAACTTCGCCAAATGATCAGCACAATTATTTCCATGTCTCACAATATGGATTAGAGTAATCCCAAGTTTGAATATAAGATCCCCACATTCTTCCATCAGAACATGATTGGGGTGACTTTCAATGACATTATCTGCTACAATTAGCAATATTAAGGCATGGTTTCGATCATAACCTTCTTCAATTTTTCCTCTTATCATCTTTTCGCAAAAAAGTAATGAAATCTTTTAGCAAGATAAAGTAGTTTAAATTCAGTTTTAGACCTGTGTCACTTTGGTCCGATGTCTCTTTTTTAACATCCAAGCAATGCTGGTTAATGCGCTTTACTGTTTTTGAAGTCTAAATAAATGAAATGATACCAAAAACGTTAGCAATAGACTATAAGAAAAAAAATAGAGAAGAAAAAGACTACTCATAATTGTGACGACCCGACCTGTTGTCACATGAGTTATCGTTCTGTTTCCCCTCATTTTTTTGCTTTTTTATGTTTAATTATAAGAGTCTTGGGTGAATGAGTTGAATCGGATTGGTTTTAGATGGAAATGAGACACTTAGTCTTTTTAAGGAAGGCTTGTCTTGAAAAAGGTCAACCGGATGTTGATTATTGAGTTAGAGGGCTCAGATGCGATTTTCGGTGATTCAGTTAACTTCAGAGGTTGATTTGTGACTTAGGAGTGTGATCAGAATTAATTTTGGAGGTCCGGTGTAAAATTAGGCTTGAATTGGCGGGGTTAGTATTTTGGCGAATTTTGGTTGATAGATAAGATTTTGATCCGAGAGTCGGAATGGAATTCTGAGAGTTGTTCTAGCTTCGTTAGGTGATTTTGGATGTGTGTGCAAAATTTCAGGTCATTCAGAGGAGTTTTGGTTAGATTTTTGATCAAATGCGTAATTCAGAAATTTTAGAAGAACTTAGGCTTGAATCTGATGTAATTTGGTGGTTTTTGTGTTGTTTGTGATGTTTTGATGATTGGAGCAACTTTGAATGATGTTTTAGGATAGGTTGGCACTTTTGGTTAAGGTCTAGGAGGCATCGGGGTGATTTCGGATGGCCATCGGGATGAATTTAGACTTGTGAGATTTCTGAAAATTGCTGATATCTGGTATTTCCGCATCTGCGGAAAAGGGGTCGTAGATGCGAGTGTGAGCATTTGGACAAAATTCCACAGATGCAGACGATTTCTACAGGTGCGGTTGCCGCAGATGCGCTTTGTTGACCGCAGAAGCGGTCCGTGTGTGAAAAGGAGGTTCCGCAGGAGCAGATGTTTGATCGCATAAGCGGTGTTCACAGAAGCGGGATTGGACCGCAGAAGCAGTCCTGGGCGTTTTAGTGAGTTCCACATAAGTGGATGGAAAACCGCAGAAGCGATAGTCGCATATGTGACAAGGTAACCGCAGATGCGAAAATGACTGTTTAGAGAAGGGTTTTAAAGCTCATTTTGTTCCGCGAGCTTAAGTTCATTTCCACCATTTTTGATCGACCTTGAGAGTTTTTGCACGGAAATTAAAGAGGATTTCGACTAGGTGTGCTTGCAGGTGAGTTCTATTACCTAATACACAATTTAATGGTAGAATTAACATAGAAATTTGTTAAAATTCATCAAAAGGGGTAAAGCTAGGGCTTGGAAATTTGGTATTTCAAAGTGGGATTTGAAAGGTCCTTGGGGCTCAGATTTGGGAGTTTTTGGTATGTATCGACTCATGGCGAGATGAGGTATACGATGATGTTAATTTTCTAATTTTTTGAAAAGTGGACCCGGGGCTCGGGTTTTGCAAATTTCGTGAATTTCGATATTTTTCGAGTCTTTTCGATTAGGTTATGTTCCCTTAATCTATTATAACGTATTTATTGTGGTTTTTACTAGATTCGACGTGCGAGGAGGTCGATTTGCGAGTCAAGGGCATAGCGAGCTAGGATTTTGGCCGTCTTGAGCTGAGTAATGATAGTAAATGATATCCTGGGGTTTAAAACCCCGTATTTGCACAATGTAGTGTTATATTGAGGTAAAACAGGCGCTATATGACGAGCACATGGTTGTTTAACTGGGGATTGTGACTTGGTTCGTTCCGTTTGATATTTTACTGCATATTTGACTGAGCTATTTTGTTTATCATCATGATTTGGGCTAGTCGCCATGTTTGGGGCCTCGTGCCGACTTGTAGAACCCTTAAGGGTATTATGACTGATTTTCCTCACTTTACTTATTGAAAATCACATCCTCAATCATGTTTCTGTTTGTTTAAACAATGTGAATCAATTTTATTAGTGCAAATCCTAAATGAGGGAAATATGTGGGCTGAGATCCCTACCTTATATTATTTTATCCTAAAATGACTGAGAGGAGTTGAGAATCCAACAATGAGGATGTTATATATATTATGGATCTGGCTACACGCCACTGCAAATAATTATATGGATCGGGTTGCACGCTGCAGCAAATATTTATGTGGATCGGGCTATGCGCCGCCGAAATATTGTGCTTGGGTTGTAGGATCCGCTTCGGAGTCTGCACCCCCAAAGTGTGCGCGGGTGACCAACTGACAAAGTTCACGCACTTCATTTCAGTATGTACTACCTATTCTTCCGTGCGACTGGTAGGGATCTTTATGTGGGAGATTGTCCGATTGCATGGTGTTCCAGTTTCTATTATCTTAGATAGAGGTACTCACTTTACTTCTCAGTTATGGAGGACATTTCAGCGAGAGTTGGGTACGCAGGTAGAGTTGAGCACAACATTTCATCCTCAGACGGACGGGTAGTCCGAGCGTACTATTCAAATATTGGAGGACATGTTGCATGCCTGTGTAATTGATTTTGGAGGTTCTTGGGATGTGTTTTTTCCTCTTGTAGAGTTTTCCTACAATAATAGTTACCAACGTTAGCAATAGACTATAAGAATAAAATAGAGAAGATAAAGACTACTCATAGTTGTGATGACCCGGCCCATCGTCACGTGAGTTACTGCCCCGTTTCCCCCATTTTTTCTGCTTCCTTATGTTTCATTATAAGATTCTTGGGTGATTGAGTTTAATTAGATTGGTTTTAGATGTAAATAAGACACTTAGTCTCGTTAAGAAAGGCTTGTCTTGGAAAAAGTCAACCGGATATTGACTATTGAGTTAGAGGCCTCGGATGCAATTTCCGGTGATTTGGTTAGCTTCGGGAGTTGATTTGTGACTTTGGAATGTGATCGAAATTGATTTTGGAGGTCCGGTATAAAATTAGGCTTGAATTGGCAGAGTTAGTATTTTGGTGAATTCCTCTTGATAGGTGAGATTTTGATTCGAGGGTCGGGATGGAATTCCAAGAGTTGTTGTAGCTTAGTTAGGTGAGTTTGGATGTGTGTGCAAAATTTTAGGTCATTCAGAGGAGTTTTGGTCGGGTGTTTGATCAAATGCGTAATTCGGAAGTTTTAGAAGAACTTGGAATTGAATCCGATGTAATTTGGTGGTTTTGGTGTTGTTTGTAGTGTTTTGATGATTGGAGCAAGTTTGAATGATGTTTTAGGATGGGTTGGCACTTTTGGTTGAGATCCCGAGAGCCTCAGGGTGATTTCGGATGGCCATCAGGATGAATTTGGACTTGCGAGATTTCTAAAAGTTGCTGATATCTGGTATTTCCGCTTCTGCAGAAAAGGGGCTGCAGATGTGATTCCGCATATGCAATGTTTGGGTCGCAGGTGAGAGTGTGAGAATTTGTAGAAAATTCCACAAATGCGGACGATTTTCATAGGTGCAATCATCGCAGATGTGCTTTGTTGACTGTAGAATCGGTCCGTGTGTGAGAAGGAGGTTCCGCAGGAACGGATGTTTGACCGCATAAGCGGTGTCCGCAGAAGAGGGATTGGATAGCAGAAGCGGTCCTAGGCATATAAGTGAGTTCCGCAGAAGCAGATAAAAACCCGCATAAGTGGTAATCGCATATGCGGCAAGGTAACCGCAGATGCGAAAATGACTGTCCAGAGAAGGGTTTTGAAGCTCATTTTGTTCCGCGAACTTAAGTTCATTTCGACCATTTTTGACCGACCTTGAGAGATTTTGGACGGAAATTGAAGGAGATTTCTACTAGGTGTTATTGGAGGCGAGTTCTATGACCTAACACGATTTAATGGTGGAATTAACATAGAAATTTATGGAAATTCATCAAAAGGGGATAAAACTAGGGTTAGGAAATTTAGTATTTCAAAGTGGGATTCGAAGGGTCATTGGGGATCGGATTTGGGATTTTTGGTGTATATAGAGTTGTGGCTAGATGTGGAATCCGATGATGTTAATTTTCTGATTTTTTGAGAAGTGGGCCCGGGGCTCGGTTTTGCAAATTTTGTAAATTTCGATATTTTTAGTCTTTTTTATTGGGTTTTGTTCCCTTAGCCTATTGTGACTTATTCGTTGTGGTTTTTACCAGATTTGATGTGTGTGTGTGGGGGGGGGGGAGGGGGGTCGATTTGCGAGGCAAGGGCATAGCGAGTTGGGATTCTGGCCGGCTTGAGGTGAGTAATGATAATAAATGATATCCTGGGGGTTTGAAACCCCGTATTTGCATAATGTAGTGCTATATTGAGGTGAAACACATGCTCAATGACGAGCGCATGGTTGTTTACTATTGGGGATTGTGACTTGGTCCGTCCTGTTTGATATTTTACTGCGTATTTGACTGAGCTTTTTTGTTTATCATCATGATTTGGGCTAGTTGCCATGACTGAGGTCTCGTGCCGACTTATAGAACCCTTAAGGGTATTATGACTGATTTTCCTCACTTTACTTATTGAAAATCACATCCTCAGTCATGTTTCTATTTATTTAAACAATGTGAACTGGTTTTATAAATGTAAATACTAAATGAGGGAAATGTGTGGGTTGAGACCCCTACCTTATAGTATTGTGTCCTAAATGACTAAGAGCGGTTGAGAACCCAACAGTGAGGATGGTATATAAATTATGGACCGGGTTGCACGCCGCAGCAAATACTTACATGGACCGGGCTGCACGCCGTATCAAATGCTTATGTGGATCGGGCTACGTGCCACAACAATATTGCGCTTGGGCTGTAGGAGCCTCTCCGGCGTCTGCACCCCCACAATAAGCGTGGGTACCCATATGGATCGGGCTGCACACTGCAGCGAGATGTGGTTCGAGCTGCACACTGGAGCAGTTACTATATGATATTATTCTGAGTGTGGTCTGAGAGAGATTGAGCCCGAGGCCTGTTATTGTGGTGAACGGTTGATACAGTGCCCGAGGGGCAGTGTTACTACTTATTACTTAAATGTTGTTTTACCTGATTCGCATGCCTTTAAACTGAGATTTCATTTGACTTTCACTGATTTTACTACTTTAAGTAATTTACTGCCTGATATAGAGCTGCCTTGCGTTGTTATATGTTTTCTTATCTTCGGTTATTATTTCTTATTATTACTCAGTGGGTCGGAGTACTCACACTACTTCCTGCATCAT
Organism: Nicotiana noctiflora; assembly: GCA_032618575.1. NCBI lineage: Eukaryota > Viridiplantae > Streptophyta > Magnoliopsida > Solanales > Solanaceae > Nicotiana > Nicotiana noctiflora. Next base: position 8,476 of record JASVEL010007875.1, on the reverse strand, counting down.
GCATGCTGATTCAAGATTAGCAGAAACCGCACCGGAGCACTCACATCTTTCCTAGATCAAGTAGCGAGATCGGAGCATCGAGGTAGTTGTTGACGTCCCCAGCCCCTTGACTCCCCTGTTTTATACTATTTCAGTTATTCCAGACTTTTGTATCAGATATTCTGTTTTGTAGACTTATACAAATTCTGTAGTAGCTCATGACTTGTGACACCCCGGTTTGGGCTGTGTCAGGATGGTTTCCCCCGTATTTATCACTATTTCCGCATTAATTCCTATGTTAAGCATGTGATAGAATTATTATATGTTAAATAAATTGCTAAACGAGGTGTTGAATTGTGACTGGCCTTGTCTTCAAGAGTGGTTCCATCACGGCCAGGTTTGGGAATCGGACCGTGACAGTAATGATCTTAGACATTCAAAAAAGTATCTTTCAAATTATTATACTTTTTTTGACTTTTACAAATGTTACAATTTCACAGTATTTTTCCCTAGCCATCTTGTTAGGTTACATGCTTCTGATACCTAGCATATGCTACGTGAGCCATGTTCGCAAGTAGTAATTGATGCATAGAATGTGGTGGGTGATGCAATATTACCAAGTCTTCTTTATGCGTCCTTCCTAACTTCTCCAAATTATTAGCCCAGTTATTTCCTTGTCTCAGATTATGGATTAGAGTAATTCCGCGTTTGGTTATGAGACTCATGCATTTTTCCATCAGAACACGATCGGGGTGTCTTTCAATGACATTATCCGCCACAGTTAGCAACTGTGAGGCATAGCTTGATTTGGTCTCGATCATAACCTTCTTCAAGTTGTAGTTTTTTGCTAGAGTCAGCTCGGGCCCACAACTCTAGTGTGATAATTGATGTCACTTTCATGCTATGTCGTTCGTAGAATCCGCCTATCCATCTTTGTCATGACCGTAGTTCGCCCTCTGTGAACTATCATGACGGCACCTAGTCTTATTGACTAGGTACGCCAAACTAACAGCAGAAAAAAAGACAACAGAATAAAACTAGCCAAAAACTATGGAATAACATAATGAAATATTTAAGATGCCGCTCGGCATATACAATACAAAACTCTCAAACTGAAATTACTTTTCTTAAAACCCGAAATCTCATGAAATCACAAGTTGTGGAATAACTACAAAGTTCTCTAACTCCAGAGTGTCTAAATAAAAGAAGATCTCCTCATCAATGATATGACCGAGTCGATGTATCTGGATATGCACATGGATAATATGTGCAGGAAATGGCTTAAGTACACCACAGTAGTACCCAGTAAGTGCCGAGCCTAACTCGGTCGGGAAGTGACGAGGAAGGTCAGAGCCCTATCGGTTATCAATATATAAGACAAAGTAAGACAGTGTAAGGTGCAACAGTATAATCAAAACAATATCAGTAAATGAGAAGAAATCACACACAATATACACTTAGTACACAGAAATATCGACAGGGGATCTCCCATGATCCCGTCCCGTAGTCCAAAACGTAAATACTCGGGGATCTCTCACTATCCCGGGGATCTCTCAGTATCCTCAATATATGTACTGGGGATCTCTCAGTATTCCGAGGATCTCTTGATATCCTCGATGTATGTGCTGGGGATCTCTTGGTATCCTTAATGTATATTCTAGGGATCTCTCGGTATCTCGAGGATCTCTTGGTATCCTCAATGTATGTGCTGGAGATCTCTCGATATCCCGCACTACAGTCCAAATCAATATATGTGAAGGGGATCTCCCGTACACTCATCCGTAGTCCCAACATAATAATATAACAATCTCAAGGAAAGAATCCACAATTTCATTCAAGTCGGTACTAAGAAAAAAAAACAGAAATTTTTATTCTAACATGCTGCATAGAATTCGCGTAAACAGTATAAGCAGATAGGGTTGTTAATCCACTTAAGCATGCATCCCTATACCACACAATAGGTTTAAAGTACAAGTAATGTTCAAGAAGAAAGAAAACGAATTTACTTAATGAAAAACGGATTTTCAACAATTAGTACGTGTACGCACTCGTCACCTCACGTACACGACATTCAAATAACAACAATACCAATTCCTAGGGAGAATGTCCTCCACACAAGGTTAGACAAGCCACTTACCTCGAACCAACTCAATCAAATCTATACCATGTTCTTGCCACGAGTATCCGACTTCAAATGCCCAAATCTATTCAAAGTAATTGCATAATGTAAATAACACTTCAAACAACTAATTCAACTAATTAATTCTAAGCTGATACGTAAAATTAGAAAATAACCAAAATGGCCCCCGAGCCCACGTCTTAGAATCGGGTAAAATTTATAAATTTAGAATCCTCATACTCTCACGGGTTCATTTATACCAAAATTATTCCATTCTGACATAAAAAGTTTTGTTCAAAACCCCAAAATTAAGCCTAAGAACTTTCTTCCACTTTTTCTCAATTTTTTTATCCCAAATCCGAAATTAAATGACAAAATCTAAGATTAGATGATATGAATACAACTAGAAAGAGATTAGGAATCGTTACCCACTGATTTCTCTTTCAAAATCCTACCAAATTTGCTCTCACCCGAGCTCCAAACCGATTTTCTAATTTTTGATTTCAAACTCTCGAAATGTCTTATTTCTGCCCAGCAAATCCACTTCTGCAGCCATGGGACCGCACCTGTGGTCCTGCTTCTGCGGAACCAAAGCCACACTTGCGACAATTCATTAAACAACAAATTTCCTCACCTGCGATCTCCTTTGCGCAAATGTGATGTGCTTCTGCGGTGCTTGGGCCGCATCTATTATTTTGTGGCCATATATTACTTGTTAATTTATTTTATATATGTACCCACTACGTAAAAAATGCTTAATTTTAGTAAGGAGATTTGACTTACTATTTTCCACTTAATTTTAGTGGTGAGCGATTATCACAAATTTATATATACGCTTACCTTGGTAGGCTCTTTCAAGAAGAATCTTTTAATTTATTATCAACAAACTTATGCTCTTTGCTTCATAATTTTCACTCATTTTTATTGCTTTTCCACAAGACAAAAAAAAATTGTCTCTCTTGACCTCTTTGCTTAACAAGTCCTTCCATTTATTTTTGTGATATTAGCTTTATGTTTGTGTTTGGCTTTTAAAAACATTATGCCACATCCAGAAGTACTAGCTGGACTCACAATTTGAGTTAAAGATTGCATCAGAGACAAAACAAAAGTTTTAAGGTATAGTGCTCCTTCTAGATTAGAATTTCTTGTTTTTTTTGTTTAAGATAGTCTTGGCTTGATAGATAAACTGCATAGTAATAGCGCGGGCTAGCCATTTTTCAACCATAGTGAAGGGGACCTATGTTAGGAATAAAGGGGTCATCGACCTCGTTAACTTCGGTAAATTTTTTAGATATTATTTATACTTTGTCTACTTTTGCAACACTACATAGGCGGATGCGGCTTATACGTTGTAGGTTCAATTGAACCCAATATTCTGATACGAATTACATATATGTGAAACTTCAGTGGAGAGGTCAGCCCCCGAGGCCTCGACCTGAGAGTCCGAGTCTGATATGCGGAGCTGTTATCCACATCTATTCCCTCACTCTGGTATTCTTTTGTCCGTTCGAGGACGAACGATTATTTTAGAGGTGGAGGATGTGACAACCCAAACTGTCATCACCTGTTTCCTCATTCGTTCCGTGCTTCTGAGGTCTTGAAAACATTATTTTTATTGCCTCAATTTGCGTGCACAGTTCAGGCGCGTAGCCGAAAAGCTTTTATGTTGAAATGTGTGAATTCTGTGAAAATCCATTGATATGGTCTTTAACCCATTAGGAATACCTTCACAAATGAATGTAGGACATATATTTGAATGTTCACTAGGGTTAGCAGGGAGTCTGCTAGATAGACATTATCGAAATTTGAACAACTTTGATATTAATATGATTAAAGTTGACTTTGGTCAACATTATTGGTAAACAGACACGGACCTGAGATTGGACGGTCCCAGAAGGTACGTAGAAAAATATGGGACTCGGGATGTGCCCGGAGTCGGCTTCCGATGTCTAGAGCCCAAGGAAAGAATTTTCCTGTGAAATTGTTTATTAAGGAATATAGAAATAAAATTGATTAAAAGACTGTGGTATCGGGCTCGTATTTTGGTTCTGACACCCGGTACTAGTCTTATATATTGTTTAAGCGCTTTCTATGAAGTTTGGTCGAAATCGGACGTCGTTTGACGTTTCGAACTATAAGTTGCAAATTTGAAAGTTCATGAAGTCTAGAAGAAAAATTATGAGTTTTGAGGCTTGATTCTATGAATATGATATTATTTTGGCGATTTGATCGCGCAAGTAAGTCAATAGGTGTTTTTGAGATTGTGTGCATGTTTGTTTTGGAGCCCCGAGGGCTCGGGTGAGTTTTGGATAGATATCATATTGCATTTCTCATGTTTTTTAAAAAAAATCTAGTATGCTGGCTTCTGCAATTTTCTCAAATGCGAAGGGAGACTCGCAGGGGAGCATTGAGTTGCAAATGCGACATCTAGTGACTTGGCCTGGGATCGAAAATGTGATCCAATAGCTCGCAAATGCGAAGGAGGCTTGATCGCAAATGCGACCTCCCTGCCGCAAATGCGATGTCCGGTAAAATGCCCAGTATTCGCAAATGCGAACTTTGCTTTGCATTTCCCAAGTTAATAGGCCTGGGTTCGCAATTGCGAACCCTAGTTAGCAATTCTCACATCCGAGGCCTACCAAATTTTATACTTAGTCGAATTTTCACAACGTTTCACCATTCTTTCAAAACTCAAACACCATAGTCGATTTTTCAAGAGAAAACTTCATCCCAAATCATTTGTAAGTTAATTTTTTCTCAATTCTTTCAACTTTTAACATCATTAAACATGTTTTCCACTTGAAATCAAGAATTTTAATGGGTGAAATTGTGATTTTTGGGTAGAATCTAGGTTTTCTATAAATTAGGGGGATGGACCTCGATTTGAGGTCCGATTTAAAAAAAATTATATATTTGAATTAGTGGGGGGAATAGTAACCAGATTTTGGTTCGAATCTCGAGTTTTGACCACGTTGGCCCGGAGGAATTTTGAAAAATTTTGAGTAAAACTTTGGAAAATCCATTTTTATGCATTCAAATTGATTCCATTGGCATTTGTTGATACATTCAATCAATTTGTTATTAGATTCGAGCGAACTGGATATGGAACCGCGAGGTAAAGCAATAGTTGAGGATTAAGTGGATTTCAAGGCTTTGAGGTAAGTGTTTGGTTTAACCATAGCTTGAGGAAATAGGAGTTGAGTCTTATTGCTAATTGCTATGCGATCGAGTACGGTGTATAGGCATGATGACGAGTATCTATACATCGGTATCTAGCATGACTGTGAGTCCTTATTATGTGATTATCATGACTTGGTTGTAAACTCTGTGATTATTGAAGGATTTCTATATGTTGCGAATGATATGTGAACGGTGATATGAATTGACTTGATTCTTTGGAGCGTTGGCTCAATACAGTAGGGTGAATTATAAGATAAAAAAAGTAAGAAAAGAAAGTGTTGTTGATTATTTCCTTGCCGGGACATTTGGTTGAACTTGTTGGATTATTTCCCTTGCCGGGATTTTTGTCAAATATTTGCTTATAATTATGTCCCTTAATTGTGACTGTTGTTTGAGGAACCCGACTGTTAAATGATATTGAGGAGCGTGTTGTACGCCGCAGCAATAACATTGAGGAGCGAGTTGCACGCTGCAACAATGATATTGAGGATCAGATTGCGCGCCGCAACATTGATAAATGATAAATGACATGGGTCGGGTTGCACGCCGCAACAATGGTATTTATGGAGTGGGCTGCACGCCGCAACAGCTGTTGATATCTTGTGTTTATAATGAGTGTTGATACCTTATTTTTCGGTGAATCTAACTGCTTTAGTCTGTTACTCTGGATTACCGTTAATACAGTATTCCCCATAGCATGTTTTTCCTCCCATGTTGTTAGTTATTGGTATTTCGTTTCCGTTGTATATATTTATTACTGCACACGTTTATGTGGTGTCTAGTCTAGCCTCGTCACAACTTCGCCGGGGTTAGACTAGACGCTTACCAATACATGAGGTCGGTTGTGCTGATGCTACACTTCTATGCATTTTTGCACAGGTCCAGATTTTGAGCAGCAGCAGTAGTAACAGTAGTGCGGGAGCAAACTTTCATATTCCACGAGACTGAGGTAGCCTTGCAGGCTTCCGCAGGCCCGACGTCTCTTCTTTATGTTCTATTTTAGACTGTTGCCTCATTATTTTCGAGACATACAACTTATATATTTCTTTCAGACTATTATATTTAGTATTTCTTTAGTAGTTCGTGAGTAATGTGACACCAAATCTTGTGTAGAAACTATTATTGGCGGTTCTGCATTTTGTTTCATTTTTTTTTATAAATCAAACTTCCGCTATTGTCCTTAGTAGATTTCATGTTCTATATTGATGCTATAAACTGTTAAGATAATTGTTTAGTGATGAAAATATAAATAAGTTGGCTTGCCTAGCTACCACGAGTAGGCGTCATCACGACTCTGATGGTGGAAAATTCGGGTCATGAAACATATTTAAAACGAGAATTTAATTGAGTATTTCGGTTGGCTTGCCCGACAGCGATGTTCGGCGCCATCACGATCCTTAGTGGATTTTGGGTCGTGACAGTAGGAGCACCGATGCTCCAAACTTCAGTATATTACGTTGGATCGGTATATCTATATAGATGAATACTCACACAAATTGACATAATCATATATTCACTAAAAAATATTTAAAATACATAGAAAAAAACATATAAAAATAAGTCAACGGGATTCAACATCCACTAATATATACGTAAAAGACAAATTTACCTTACTCACACTCGCATACCAGGGCCTCTAGTAAAACCATTCAACCATCGACCTCTATAGGCAAGTTCGAGTATGTTAAAATCTACATACACTAATGATTGTAATGAGAATTTTGATTTTCACGTGTGCTTGATAAGTATTCCACATAATTAACTGGTGATTGTAACTTGTTTGGGCACAATAGTAAAATAACTTAGGCATCAAAAATGAGATATACTTCAGCAATTTTTTTATATATAGTATGGAGAGATGTGGTGGGATGGATGAGATTCCTCTACCCTTAATTAGATGTATTCGATTCGAGTCTTGGAAATCACTAAGTTCTTGATAGGGATCGCTTTCTCTTTAATGAACCTTTTGCAATGCGTAGCTGAATTAGTCGAGCCAACGTATACGTAATACCAAATGATTATAATAAAATAATCTATAAATAAGAATTTAATTCGAAAAAAAGAAAGATAGAAAGGCAGATCCAGAGGATTGGCCTGCCAGAAAATAATAATTAAGGATACCTTCTTACAACACAATTGAAGTCCCACGAACTGATAGTGGTCAGCATGTTTCAAAAATGTGTTATTACCTGTTAATTTATTTTATATATGTACCTTCTATGTAAACAATGTTTAATTTTATTAAGCAGATTTGACTTATTATTTTCCACTTGATTTTAGTGGTGAGCAATTATCACAAATCTATATATAAGCTTACCTTGGTCAGCTCTTTCAAGAAGAAAAAACCTTTCAATTTATCATCAACAAACTTATGCTCTATGCTTCATAATTTTCACTCATTTTTATTGTTTTCCTACAAGACAAATTAGATTTGCTTAACAATTCCTTCCATTTATTTTTGTGATATTAGCTTTATGTTTGTGTTTGGCTTTTAAAAACATGATGCCACATCCAGAAGAACTAGCTGGACTCAAAATCAGAGACAAAACAAAAGTTTTAAGGTATAGTGCTCTTTCTAGATTGGAATTTCTTGTTTTTGGTTTAAGATAGTCTTGGCTTGATAGATAAACTGCATAGTAATAGCGCGGGTTAGCCACTTTTCAACCATACTGAAGAGGACCTATGTTAGGAATAGAAGGGTTATCGGACCTCGTTAACTTCGGCAAAAATTCTAGATATTATTTCTTCTATGTCTACTTTTACAACACCACGTACGCGGATGCAGCTCATACGTTGTAGGTTCAATTAAACTCAATATTTCTGACACGAATCACATATATGTGAAACTACACTAAAACTTCTAACAAATGTTGAACTGTAAACACCTAATTTCAAAGTACAATTAACTACTCAGTGCTAAGAAGAATTAAAGATTAGACCTATTGATTTTAAATCTTTGATCTGCCTATGTACTAACTGCTAGTTTCTTGATTAATCCTAGGGGAAATTTGGAGATTTTGTGACCAAAATGGAAGCAAATAAAGCAGGGGAATCATTTTTCACAACAAAACTATTTGGTCAAGAAACCAAGAGAACATGTGAAAGAATTTGGAGATGCTTAAAGAAAGACAAAGTCACAAGCATTGGTATATATGGAGTTAAAGGAGTTGGAAAAACAACCTTAGCCAAGCTCATCAA
>JASVEL010007874.1:0-55612 GCA_032618575.1 Nicotiana noctiflora | reverse complement strand
TGGATGTCAATATGGAAATACACATCGTCTTCCATTTGACAGATCCTTGTCAAGGTGTAATGCCCCACTAGAACTTATTAACAGTGACTTGATGGGGCCAACAAGAACTCTTTCATTCTCGGGCTATTCTTATATGCTAATCTTTATTAATGATTTTACTAGATTCACTTGGGTTTATTTTTTGAAGCACAAGTCAGAAGTTTTTAGTAAGTTTGTGGAGTTCAAAGAAACAGTTGAAGGAGAACTCAATTCCAGAATAAGGAGGTTGCGGACTGATAATGGCAGTGAGTTCACATCTGATGAGTTTCTTTCCTTTTGTCGTCAGCATGGCATTAAAAGAGACATGACATACGTAGATACGCCACAACAAAATGGAGTGGCTGAAAGGAAGATCCGACACTTAACTGAGACATGTAAGAGCTGGCTTCATGCCAAAAATTTACCTAGAGCCTTGTGGGCTGAAGGTATGAAATGTGTAGTGTATGTGATTAATAGGATGCCGCTTTATCCAAACAATATGAAGTCTCCCTGTGAATTAATGTTTGGAGAAAAGCCTAGCGTGAAACAACTCAGGGTTTTTGGCTTTATTTGTTATGTTCACATTCCAGATTCTTAATGGAGCAAGTTAGATGCCAAGACAAGGAAATGCATGTTTGTCGGATATGATGAAAGAAAAAAGGGATGGAAGTGCATGGATCCTAAGACCCATTTCTTTGTTGTCTCAAGGGATGTCATATTCGACGAAGTGTCTTTATATTATGGAGTTGCATTGGATGAAGTGAGTTCAAAAATCTTAAATAATGGAGATTCAAGCTTTCCCATCGCAGGTACTTCTCTAGATAATACAGTTGCTGAGGAGTTAAGAGAAAGGGGGAGTCCTGGACCTCAACAACATGAAACTTACCAAGAAGATGATTCAAGTGGTTCGGGAAGGCCAAAAAGAACTATTATCAAGCCAACTCACTTCAGAGATGAAAATTTTGTCAGTACGTACTTATGTTCCTTTGCAAGACCAATTGAAGAACCTTCAGTATTTGGGGAAGCAAGACAAGCCGGAAAAATAGTGCTGAGATCTTCACCAAGACACGTCCTAAAGCTTCGGTTGAGTTCTTCCGCGACAAGCTTGGGATAGATTCCAAAAAATCACTTTAAGGGGGAGTGTGAAAAATTAAAGTTGATTTTTTGGAGAAACATAGAATTCTCTAGAATGTCCTAATGTAGTATTCTTGATATTTATCTAGTAGACATATCTCGATATTCTAGAATGGGAAGTTAAGAAAAATCTAGATATTCTAGTGTCTTGGATATTTAAGAAAGATATTAGTAGAAGGTGATAGAATTGTCTAGATTATTTTTGTATCTAGAAGTATAAATAGGAGTAGCCTTAGGCATTTGTAACCAAGCCAAAAATCAAGAAAACCTTCTTTCCTAAACAAAATTCTCCTCTCCAAAACCTTTCATCTCCTTTGTAAGCTTCCTCTTCCTTAGTTGGATCCTCCAATCTTAGTTAACGATCTAGGGCTAGCAGAAGGTTTCCGAATAATACTCTTCTTCTGCTATTCTTTACAAAATTTTCTTATGAGCAGCACAAGAATTATATAAGAGAAGACGTTTGTTCTCGAGTACTACTTAATTAAGTACTAATCCATAATTTCTTATAGCTTAAGCTTAAGGGTGTAATTGCATTAGAATAATTCATAGAGTGGCCATGAATACCATAATTGTGGCGGCATTAAATAAATACTACATTTTCAAAAAGAATCTTCATGAAGTTTAAAAACAATTTAATGGTAATATATATACTCCTCGGTCCACCTTAATTGATTTTTGGCTTTATTTATGATCCATAATATTTAAATTTTTCAGGTATCAAGAAGGAAATAACTTTTTTTTTCAAAGTTACCCTTGGAGTAAAGACTTTAAGAATATTTATTATATTTTTAATGAACAAATTAAGATTAATATGATCACTTACATTTTTAATTAATGCTAAAAGATATATTCCTTAATATGTGTAAAAACAACAAAAAATATTAATTAAACTGAACCAAAGGGAGTAATCTCCAAATAAATTTCAACATTTTCCTATATAACGTTTGATTGCTAATTTTGTTTTCCTCACAGAACATTAATACTTACATAAGCTATACAAGAATCTAATATATTTTATTTGATAAGAATATAAACATTACTAATACATGAATTTAATCTAATAAATGACTAAACGAACCCTTATGCATCATGCATGAAAGCAAACATATCAAACTAAACATTCAACAAAATAATTCATGCATTATAATACTTTCATTACTAATTGCAGCTTCACTAATCGTTATATTATAAACGTCAATTACAAATAACAAAGACAAAATTGCTCTTCTTGAAGGAGAATTAATTGTACCAATTGGGATCAAACGCACACGTAACTATACGAGGTCGTCAAGAGATGTCGAACCTACGAGGATTTGTGATTAACTATTAACTAAATTAGACTATCCTAACTATCTAAACGAGAATTAAAACTAGAAATATTTGATTCTAGCTAATTAAAATAAAGAAAAACAAATAATGAACTTTTAATAGAGGAAGAACAGATTTTTATGTAATCAATGTTATGAAAACGATATAGGGTTATGGGCTATCTAACTTTTCCATTGTATTTTTCAATTAAATTGACTAACTAAATTATCTAGCTTATTGGTTGACATGGTTAATTAATATTGCTCATAAGAATCTGCCGAGTTCTTACTTGCCTATTCAAGCTAGCCTAACGCCTATATGTCTATAGAATTAGAACTAGCAATAACGCATTTGTAATTCCTGTAAATCAACCAAGCAAGACAACTAGGTATATGTCTATCATAATCGCGAATCTGTTCCCCAATGCCCAGGTTCAAGAACTTACTCTATTCAATCCTATATGCAATCTAGAATTCCTACTTTCGAGTTCAATTCTACATTCATAGATAGTATTCAACTGGTGATCAAGCAATCAAATAATTAAGCACATGATTGAATAAATAAACCAATACGATAAACTAAGAAATCATAATCAATATCCAAAAAACATAGTCACGAAAGAACCACAACCCTAGAACGTGAAGTTTAGCTTCACATAAACATGGTAGCAAAATAACAAATCATACAAAAAATATAAAAATTACCAAGTTTGATGGAAGAAAGATGGAATTTGATGAATTCCGACCCTCACGGGGCTCTGTGCTTGTATTTTCCTCTCAAAAACATTCTGTATCCCCAAAATAAGTTTAGACTTTTTTTATACTCCCTCCGTTTCAATTTATGTGAACCCATTTGACTGGGTACGGAGTTTAATAAAAGAGAGAAGACTTTTGATCTTGTGGTGTAAAATGAGGCACCTTTATTATGTGTGACTATAAATCATTGCATAAAGGTAAATTGTTTCCAAATAAGGAAAGGGGTCATTCTTTTTGGCACGGACTAAAAAGGAAATAGGTTCACATAAATTGAAACGGATGGAGTATAAATTAAGGTCGTGTAGGAACAAAATAATCCTATCCCGAACGAAAAGGGAATAATTCGTACCCAATGTCCAGGGCAGCGCAGAAACCAGTAACATTTTGTCGTTTTCGTGAATTCAACTCCAATTCCTCAGTCAAATTTTCAACTAATTACGTTATCTTGGTCAAAATAATTTATTTGTTTTGTAATTTCATCTCCAAAGTATCTACACATAAAATATATTCAATTAAACATAAATATAGTACAATTTAACATTAAATTATCAAAAAACAAAATATATAATGTACTAAAAATATACTCCTATAATTATAGCCAAACATCACTACAGTGAAAAATAACTCTAGTAAAAACAATCATATAATTGCTTTATTTGTGGCCTAAGAGACATCCATCCGTATAAATAACCGACCAAATAACATGAAATATCATTCCATTATATGATGTAATCTTTGTTTTTTTTTCTTCCAGAAATTGTTTTTAAGATTTTTGCTCTTGTTTTGTATATATTGTAGTCCTAAAACTGACGATAATTTGTAGAGGAAAATGACATGAATTTGAAGTCTCCTTTGGTCTTTAGTTAAGGTCCCATAACAGCTTGGCAAAGGTTGTCACCAACCTTTTTTCTTAATTTGTCTTTGAACTGAAATTAACTTTTTCTTCTTCTTCTTCTTTCAGTTTGGTCGTTAGACATTTAACGGAAAAGTTTATGACGTGTCATTTGTGTGAAAGCTCAGATTATCCGAATTTTTTGACGGCGGTTAAGCGGCGGCTCCATCAATAATTCTAAATTAATTAGTACTATATGAAGAAAATAAATCGATATTTTAGTGCATTAAGCTTCCGTCATTTGTGGGTTTTAGAAAGGGATTTAGTTGGAACGTATAAAGTCTTATGTATACAATTTTATTTTCTTATTTTTCGATTGTTTATACGACTTGAACTCGTTACTTCATGGTTATATAATAATAACTTTTATTGTTGCGCTAAAACACCTCTTCTATCATACGAATGAAATAATTAGTGATTATCATTTTTTGGTTTAATAAAAGGGAGCATTGGAGCAACAGTAAAATTGTCTCCATGTTACCTATATGTTATGAGTTCGAGCTGTAAAAATATATCATAGCTTTTAAGTGTGACCTTTTTTCAGATTCTACGTAAACGCAAAATGACTTGTGTACCGGACTGTTTATTTTTATTTTTATTTTTAAAACTATATTTTTGGCTTATATTAGGAAATTATGACACCAGCACTTTAGTCTATGTCTAGTGAATTAGGCACAGCTATTTTGCAACAAGGTTTGCCTTGTCATAATGGAACCATTGAGACTTTATTTCTTTTATTGTTAAATTCCTTACCAAATCTTTTATCACCAACCATATATACTACCTATATGCTATCATCCACAGTTGTTATTTACCATACTATATTTTTTTAATGCATCCTTTTTTAAGAATTAACTTAAATAGTTATCTATATAATATATGTATATCATGAATAATTATTGTATAATTTATGTTGTTTGACTAAAAAAGTAAACAGTAAATTCGATCAATTATTTGATAAAGATCCCATATCTTTTTGTATAGTAAATTCTATCAAGTAACTAATATCTTTCAATAACATAAGCATTGAGTAAGTTTGTTCCTTTAACTTAAATATAAAAAAAGAAATTACCTAATATTTTTTTTTCAATTGAAATTTGATCCTTATTCGAACATAATTTTCGGTCATTTCAATTTGCAGGAATTTGAATGCACTTTTTCTTTTCTTTTCAATTTTTATTAGTTCCCCCCCCCCCCCCCCCGACCCGTCCAGTTGTCTTTGGAAGATGACCTATCATTTTGCAGCACTATGTGGGTGTAGGACCTCACCCCCAACACCCAACCAAACCACTCCCAAACAAAAGCCCCACATTCCAGCCCAAACTTGAGTGTTGACAGGTCCATTGAGCTGGGTCCAAGGATATTTTGTCTTTTTATATTTCAGATTTGGGTGGACAAACAACTTCTTGTATTCATAGGCGGACACGGAATTTTTTGCGAGGACACATTATTCTGCACAATAGTGCTCCTAAAGGGTTTTAGTGTTCAGGGTATCAACTGTTTTAGATTAGCTATTTTCAAAATATATATATATATATATATATATATATATATATATAAAAGATTTCAACCGAAGTTTACAGAGTTCAGTGACCCTTCACCCATACACATAAGTCCGCCTCTGTCCGTATTCCAGTCAATTATGGTTGTTTTATTCATACGTTATGAAACTATACAACATCGAATTGCTTCTTAAGGAAATATCATATATATCAATTGGTATGTTTGTCGGGAGTTAAATAAGTTTAGTATGATTTGCAGCTCACAATACTAGGCTAGCATATACTCTCCTATTTAAATTTTGTAACGTGTATAGTTTGATTCAGCATAAAATTTATAAAAAAGAGGAAAATCTATATATGTAAGTTTAATCATAGAATGAAAGAAAAAAAGAATGAAGGAAAGATTTCTGAAACTAATTATGAACATTAAACATGTCATAATATTTATGTATTTACAAAAAATTTAAAACTTATGATATAAAACATGTCATAATATTTATGCGGCAACCTATTCGCAACGTCTGAAGGGGGCTATTAGTAATTTCAGTGGTAGACTTATATTTTCTAGTATGGGTGCTGAAGCGCCCATTGACTTTAGCCATATTGTGTTATCTATTCATAGATAATACTTAAAATTTTGAATAATTGACCATAAGTACTCACTATGATCATGTTTGACCATTGTAAATTTATACTAAAATTAGTAAAGTATCCACGACCTATAAATCCTAAATTCGCCACTGAGTAATTCAAAAGAGAAAGCACAAGGTATTCAAATATTCAAGACTGTATATACTGAATGTATCCATTCCATCTGGATGCAGAGAAATCAGAGAATATTTGAACAGAAAACTAGAAGTTGAGAGAGTATAGTGAGGAAAATAGGCCAAATTTGTAATGTTAGAGCAATCACCTGGAATTACAAAAGCTTCAGTTTTAGGTGAGAAGTAGCCTAATAAAAAAAAGTTAATTACCAAAATAAAAATAAAAATTTGTGGCTACGACAATTTCTCATTAATGGAAAGCTGCCATATATCTGTCATTCATGGAATTTAACAATACTCCACTAGAGCATCTCATTGTTTAAATGAATAGAAAAATTCTGCTAAAATATATATATATATATATATATATATATATATATATATATATATATATATATATATATATATATATATATATATATATATATATATATATATATATATATATATATATATATATATATATATATATATATATATATATATATATATATATATATATATATATATATATATATATATATATATATATATATATATATATATATATATATATATAGAAAATTGTGGTATTTAGTTGATTAAAATATCTAAAATACATAGGTTCTAAGCCTCCAAATTTCACAAAATAATTGAGTAATTTGTCCTAGGAAAAACTTCCAAACACAATGTCTTCCACCATTAAATCACCAAAAAACATCCTCGTGAGTCTGTACCAATATTCTCTTGTGTCTATCATGCACACATGCGTCTCTATGTTGTATGTCAAATAATAGGCGGATATAGATTTAGGATTGGAAATTTATAAATTTCTATATTAATCTCAAATTAATATATAATAATAATCAAATTAATGAATTAGGTTGCAAGTTAAATATTTCTATATATTTATCAAATTTCTTTATACAAATATAAAATTATAATAAAAGTCAGTGGATTTATGTAAAACCATACTTATTAGTAGATCCACCCTTGATAATAGGGTCGACTCCCATCCCCGCCTCCTACGTTGATGAAACTAGGGTTGTCAAATTTGGTCCAAGTCCAGATGATCCGTCCAACTTGCCCAAGGTTAGGATGGCTATTGACTCACCAAACTATTGAACTTAGGTCATCGTGATCCAACTCATTGAAAGTTGCTGTTTTTTAGCCTAAATTGACGCATGAATAACTTCGTCAAAATAATTTAGGATTTTTTTGATATGTTATATATGACTATAACAAAAGAAAAAGACGTCTTATAGCAAAATGTTAACACCTTATTTATTTTAAATAAATATCATTTAAAAATTATAATATATACCTTTTAATTATAACAAAATATTTAATTTTGGTCACCTCATAACCCTAAACCACTATTTTCTTTTTCTCTCTATTTTGATACGCAATTCAATAATGAACCAGACTCGCACAAACTCTACTTCACCGGCGTGGAATAAAGCAAATCATCATCACTTAGTAGGTGAAGAATGGCATCCTTGCCTCTTTTGGACTTGGCATTTCTTGAAGAAAAACTAGATTCTAAAAAAGATGACAACATCCTTGTTTTCTCATCAGATTTAGAAAGACTTTTAGATCCATTATCATCTTTTGAATTTAGACCAGCACTTTTTTCCTCCTCATCAAACTCGGCAGCACTTCGGATTAGATCTGTGGGTGTAGCTGAAATTTAAAGTTGATACATGCTCAATGGACTATCGGCTTCCGGTGCACGGAAGATTCATCAGAAATTAGGGATTGTTCTTAAACAAAGATGGCAGAGTTTAGGGCTGAGCAACTTCATTTTAATTTCTGTTAATATATTCCGGTGTATTTTCATGTATTCATTGTCTCTTTTTTTTCATTGTAATTCAATGTATCTCGTTATATTCCATATATTTTATCATATTCAGTGCCTTCTTTTTATATATTCCATATATTTTATCATATTGTATTTTAATATATCCCGTTGTATTCTATGTATTTCATTGTATTCATTGTCTCGCTATATGCCGTGAATGTATTCATATATACTTTTTTTAATTAATATAATTTATGCATTTAGATGTATTATATAATTTCTCTGAAGATTGCTATATTTTGGGATATTTTTCGGTTGAGAATTTTTTTTATAACTGAAAATATAAAACTTGTGTGTTATAATTGAGTTTGTTGAGTTATATTAGGAGTCTTTTATGTAATTGATTCACTTTTCGTTTTAAAAATAGTGTAATACCCTATTTCATGATGTGAATACAGTCGAATACAATAATTTGTCCTGTTGTAATCCTATGTTTCACTCCATGAATACGATCGAATATACTCGAATACAACAACTGATTGGCTGGACTTCCCAAATCATGCCTATTTTTGCTACTTTATTCATGAATACAATAGCTTAAATACATCAATTACATCATATAACTACAAAAAAGGTATCTATAATCCGTAATATAGTAAATGACATCTGTATATGGCTAATTACTACTAAAAGATAATGCTTTATGAAAATTTCTCTGTTAATTAAAGCTTAACAAGAGTCGGGTAGGTCGGGTTATGACCTGAAATTTAGCACATCTTGACTCAACCCATATGAACCCAAGTAACTTTTGGCGGGTCATTAGACCCTCTCAATTATTAACTCAACCCATTTTAATTTGCCCAAAATCGATCCAACCCGCTCGTTTGACACCCGCTCAATTATCATGTCAGCCTGGAGTTATGGCAAGAAAAGCAAAAAAAAAAAACCAAGATTAACGAATACAAATATGGACATCATATCCTTGTTGGTTCCTTGATTATTATCCTATATTTGTAAATAATAATTCTGAAAAAATAAAACATTAGCGTATAAACCTAAATATAAATGAAACAGTAATTAATTCGAGCCCACTGAATTCACAGTGTTTCCTTAAGGAATTTAATCCTTTCCTAATACCCAAGGTTATGGATTATTTTCTCCCAGGATAGAACGAATTACACACTGGTGTAGCGGTACTTCAAACCCAGTGTTTCAGCGAATAGAAAGTTCGGCAGCAAATCACACTTACGGATGCTTTGGTTGTAGTTAAAAATAATACAGAATAAAGGAGGACAACTCAGAAGTCGAATCAAAATTCTGAGAGAAAGGAATGCAATGTATAGCCGATGTTGAATCTATCTATTATTAAAAGCCAAGGATAAAGGCTTCTAATTAAGCCAAATGGCTTAACATTCAATTGCCACCTGTTACATTCAGACAAGGTTCCTAAAAGTTAGCAATTTTTTTTTAAAAAAAAAATGTTTCTCTACTTAATGGAATGCTTTTTTGCAGGAAATAGTTTTTAAGCACTACAAAAATTACAGTTTTTAAAAAAACTACCCATAACCACCCATTATATTAAAAAGCAGTTTTTTTGTTGTAAAGTAACTCTTCAGTTTCAAAAAACCACTCCTTAACCCAAAACGTGTTTAGCCATTTGGTTCAAATCTCTGTTGCAAAGATTAATTCATAGTCAAGCTATTCTTGGCCCTCTCATTAATCAAATATAGAAGTGTTCCTACAAAAGGTTCCATTCTTGTTCTTACTAAAGAGGATATTAGATTGCAATTCGTTTTTCCCATGTATACAGAGTGTATATCGAGTGTATTTTTCTCTTCAACTGCTGCTCTATTTATAGCATTTAGTCGAGAGATCAGCCCTCCCTCCATGGTGGAACAAGCAAGCACTTGCTTGTAATGGATCAAACACTTGAAGTGGTTGTTATTGCAACTGGTGGTACTATACACAGATTTGGAATACGCCAGTTACAAAATACGGATTATATCTCGTTAATATTCACTATTAATAAATAAATTTGGTCCAAAAAATTAATTAATCGATCTTTTGACCAAATTCGAAGTCGAAGCCAAAGCCGTTGCCGAAGCCGAGCGAGCGACGATAACGACGCGAGGCTTGCCTTCGTCCTAACTCTTTAAGAGCTATATGAAGTGCATTTGTATATAAACCCACCAAAATTCTTATCCTCTACCAGTGGGGGACAATGTCTCATTAAAAAGAAGAAGAAAACTTAAAATTTTTACTCAAAATTTCATTTTACCTCCATTTCACATTCGCTCTTATTTTAAGACTATTTCATTTTAAACAAAAACTCAACAAATCTTTCCCACATTGATCGTGATTATCATCAGAGTCTGAAACAGATAATCATGGCCATTGATTAGCACTGATTTTGAAGCAGATAATCATTGGTTAACAACCCAATTAGCACGCCATATACAAAAAAAAAATGATTAGTTAATTAGGTGAAGGATAGAAAACTACGGAGGGGTTTTCACCTCAATTAGGTCTGTTTATCGTTAAGATGATTTTTAGTACACTTCTTCATATGTTATATTCTAACTTTAAAATGAGTTAAATTACCACACAATCTTATGTAGGAGTGTATCGTTTTTTGCAAAATAATACACAAGCTAGACACATCAAATTGAAAAGCGACAACTTGATACACGAAGCATCATGCATTCATACCGTCTAAAATTATGTTAGAACAAAGTCTAAATCCTAAAAGTTACATGTCTGATACCACCATCACTGTCATAATTTAGTACTAGTATGTGGAGAGTTAATCAACCTAGAGACCTTGATCAATGAGATAATCTCTCCTAGCCTCTCAACAACCAAATTGTATTGTCCAGGAGTGACTGGTTCCTCATATATACCAAACAATAGAGATTGGTTTGTCTTCTTGATAGTTATTCCCCTGAACCCTGCCAAAAAGTGTGAAAAAAGGTTAATCCAATTTGGGGCGGAGGCAGAAGTCCAGATATATGTTTGACCAAATTCAGTAACTTTTGCTCGAATAGTGTGTTCGTATTAAGAAATTAAATAAATATATACACATATTATATTTAAATTCAGTTAATAGGACTTGATAAAATAATATTATTTTAAAATTCATTACTCATAATGTTGAAAGTTTTAACTCCACATCTAAGTTCAATAATAACATATACAAAGTTTCCTCTCTATATATGTAGTTCATGTCAGAGCGAGTGTAATATGTTTGCATGAAAAAAATTAACACATACATAAAGATAAGAACTCACTGATTCTAAATCCTAGATTTGTCGCTAGTTTATTAGTGCAATACTTTCATATGTCATAACCAAATAACATGAAAGATCATTCCATTGTGTCATTTTGACGACTGTTAAGCGGCGGCTCTATCAATAATTCTAAATCAATTAACTAAGAAAATAAAATAATAGATCGGTGCATTAAGCTTATGCTATTTGTGGATTTTTGAAAATAGCTTAAACATATAAAGTCTTATGTATACAATCTTATTTTCTTATTTTTTTGATTGTTTATGCGATATGAACTCGTAACTTCATCGTCGCGCTAAAACACCTCTTCTGTTATACGATCAAAATAATTAGTGATTATTATTCTTTGGTTAATGAAAGTGAGCCTTGGTGCAACGGTAAAATTATTTTCATGTGACCTATAGGTCATGAGTTCGAGCACTAAAAATAGTCGCTAATGCTTGTATTATGGTAGACTGTTTACGTCACACCCCATTGAGTATCATCCTTTTTCGGATCCTACGTGAATGCGAGGTGCCTTGGACACCAACCTATTTTTTTTTTCAAAATTATTTTTTGGCTAATATTAGGAAATCGTGACATCAGCACTTTAGTCTATGTCTAGTGATTTAGGCACAACTATTTTGCAACATGATTTGCCTTGTCATAATGGAACCATTGAGACTTTATTTCTTTTATTGTTAAATCCCTTACCAAATGTTGCTAATTACTAATCCTTTATCACCAACCATGTATACTAGCTTTATGCTATCAATCCACAGTTGTTATTTACCCCTTTTTTTATTCACAACTATTATTTGATTTTGATAATGACAATGTCAATTTGCTACCTTACTATATTTTCTTAGGCATCTCTTTTATAGTGCATTTGTTATATAATTTTGTACATATTTTGATTATAATTTTATCAAGTATATGACATCTTTCAATAATACGAACTATATTTATAGGGATTTATTCAACTACTTCAACTATTTTTGAGCACCTTATATTTTTTTCGAGCCGTCCAAATTCATTTAAACTTAGACTTCTAAAAAGAAATCATCTAGATAAATTTTTTGTTTTTTTTTTGTGTTGAAATTTGAATATTCAAGCCTAATTTTCGGCCATTTCATTTTGCAGGAATTTGAATGGACTTTTTCTTTTCTTTTCTATTTTTCTCGTATCACCTTTTTCTTTCTTTTTTCCAATCCTTTGTCCCTTTGGACCCATCCAGTTGTCTTTGGAAGAGGACCTATCAATTATCATTCTGCAGCATAATGTAGACACGACCAACAATAAAGTTATTTTTGTGTGATCTAGCTAAATTACTTATTTGAGCCGTAAAATCAGTCATTAATATTTGCATTAAGATATGTTGTCTACTTCTTACATCTTGGGATGGGATCTTGTCGGACCTGCATAAATATGTTTTAATCACGTGGCAGCACAGAGAGACGCGATCAACTGGTATGTTTTGTTACTGGCAGTTAAATAAGTTTAGTGTGATTTGCCTCATAATGCTTAGCATATATACTCTACCATTCAAATTTTTTTGTGATATATATAGTTTGATTTAGCACAGAATTTATAAAAAATAGGAAGACACATGGAGTGAAAGAAAGAAAGAAAGCCTAAATTTGTAATTATTACCAAAAATTATCGGTTACTTTATGAGCTATTAACAATAAAAAATATGAGAGGGGTAATCGTAATCAAAGATAATAAACCTAAAAATGGAATCAATATTGATTATAATATAGAAATGTTTGCAAGAACGAAGAACTTATAAAGATAATTGTTGATCACAGTTGAGGGAGAATAATAGAGAGAGAACAATAGAAATTGTATTATTAGATAATAACATATGGTCCATTTACAACAGGGAAGCCCCCTTTATATATAGAAGTGGGGCTTCTTTGCTAAAATTATAATCCGTCGAGGAATCGTTGACGTCCTTTCAGAGGAGACGTCTAAATACACACGTCGCTGTTTGTACCCTTACGTCTATATTGCGCTCTCGCTATAAGAAACGTAAGGAAGTGATTATACCCTTACCGTTTTGTGAGCGTGGGAAAAGCCACGCTCGACCCCTACGGTCAAGCCATATTTTGCCCCATAAAGTAATGTTAGAGAAATCACCTGGAATTACAAAAGTTTCTGTTTTAGGTGGGAAGTAGCCTAGTACACTGATTTTTTAGTTTAGCTAGTTGTGTTTACTGGATAGCTAAATGTGTCTTAGAGTCCGTTTGGCTTGGCTGATTTAAAATGACGAATAAACATTAGGTGCTGAAAAATACTTTTAAGTGCTAAAATTGATTTAAAAAATAAGCAGTTACGTATTTGGATAAAATTACTTAAGTTAATAATAAGCAACCGAAGAACTTAGTATACAAAGAGATTTATTTAAAAAAGAAGTATTTTAGGGAGAGAATAGTGAATATTTTGGTCAAACCTAAAGTGCTTATAAGCTGGAATTTGATAAGTTGGGGGAGACCAACTTATGGATTTTGACTTATTTTTGGCTTATAAGTACTTAACTTATAAGCGCTTTAAATTTTATTAAACGCATAGATAAGCCAAAAAACGTTTATAAGCCAGTTTGATCAGCTTATAAGCTTAGCCAATCAGCTCATTAGTTTGACTATGATTTGTAATGTATCATTGGTGATTATAAAAAGCGTTAATTACCAAAATACAATAAATTTGCGGCTATGACAATTTCTCATTAAAAATTAAATATTTTTTTAATGGAAATCTGGCATATATCTGTCATTCATGGAATTTAACAATACTCCAAGTTTCCTTTCAATTAGCCTTTTGTTTTGGTCCACTAGAGCATCTCATTGTTTAAATGAAGAGAAAAATTCTGCTAACACATTTGAAAAACATTTACGAGGGAAAATATTATATTAAGTAGTCTCTCTCTCTATATATAATATAATGTTGTTTTACTTGCTATTTCATCTTTTTTTAGCCAAATGATTAGATAGAAAAATGGGGTATATAGTTGATTAAAATATCTAAAATACCTAGGTTCTAGCCTCCACAATTCATATAATAATTGAGTCATTTGTCCTAGGGAAAAAATTCCAAACATAACGTCCTCCACCATTAAATCACCAAAAAAAAAAAACATCCTCGTGAGCCTGTACGAATATTCTCCTTGTGTCTATCATGCACACATGCATCTCTATGTTGTCTGTCAGATAATAGCCACATAGCCAGATATAGATTCATGAAGTATAAATTTAATATTAATTTTAAACTAATATATAATAATAATTAAATTAATGAATTGGATTGTAAGCTAAATATTCCTGCATATTTAGCGAACTTTTTTAATACAAAATATAAAATTAAAATAAAAGTTAGTTTATTCACTTGAACTAATACTTATTAGTATAGATCCACCTTTGATGATAGGTCGAGTCCCATCCCCACCTCGGCACTTCCTACGTTGATGAGACTAGGGCTGTCAAATTTGGCCCAGGCCTAAATGACCTACACAATCGATCCAAGGTTGGGATGGTTATAAATCTGCCCCTTTATTGAATTTAATCTATTTTGACTCAATTCATTTAAAATTTGGCTAATTTTTCGCCCAAATTGATCCATAAATAACTTTGTCAAAATATCTTGGAATAATTTTTTAAAAAATATGTTATATATGATCATAACAAAAAAAAAGTGTTATTTTTTAAGAAAATAACACATATTAATTAAAGCTTAATAAGAGTTGTGCGAGTTGAGTTACAACCCGAATTTTAGCTCATCTTGATCCAACCCATGCTCATAGAACTTTTTGGCGAATCATTTAACCCGTTCAATTACACATTTTAACCCGCCTAAAATCGATCCATCCCGCCTGTTAGACACCTCTAGATGAGACTAGGTGAAGGAGTCTGATTATTTTATATGTGTGGTGTAGGAGTATGATTATTTTATCAGATATTTAATATTATTCATCGGCGTACATAAGAATTGTGTAACTCTGTTCATCAAAATAGGCATATACTAAGAGCCCGTTTTGACATAAGATTGTTTTTACGTTTTTTCATTTTTTGTATTTTATCCATAAAACTTTTAAGTTTCATTTGAATATGAATTTTGAAAATTTTTGAAATTTTGAAAAACTTCAAAAAGTTGTTTTTTCAAAAATTTTACTTAGATCACTCACAAAAATTTAAATATAACCCAAAATTATATTTAGAGGAATTTTTAGAAATCACTATTGTTTAGTTGCTATTAACTTCTTATAGCTACCATATACATAATTACTTCATATAACTACTATTCAATTGTTACGATAGTGTATTCTCTGTATTTGCACATCTAAATTCATGAATACAGCAACAAAAAACGCCTAAAAATCAGGGCAGCCTATGTGCACGAGCATATATTCACATGTATTCGCGCTGCTGTATTCATGAATACAATAGCAAAAAGCGAATAAAAACAGGGCAGTCCAGCCATGCGCACATAAATTCACATGTATTCGCTCCATATATCATAAAAATGCCTAAAATCGGGGCAATCCAGTTGTACGCACATGTATTCACATGTATTCCCGCTGCCGTATTCATGAATACATCAGTAAAAAGCGCCTAAAATCAGGGCAGTCCAGCTGTATGCGCATGTATTCACATGTATTCGCGTTATGTATTCATGAATACAACATAAAAAAAATACCTAAAATCAGGGCAGTCCAGCTGTATGCGCATGTATTCACATGTATTCCCGCTACCGTATTAATGAATACATCAGTAAAAAGCGCCTAAAATCAGGGCAGTCCAGCTGTATGCGCATGTATTCACATGTATTCGCGTCATGTATTCATGAATACAACATAAAAAAATACCTAAAATCAGGGCAGTCCAGCTGTATGCGCATAAATTCATATGTATTCCCGCTACTGTATTCATGAATACAACAGTAAAAGCGCCTAAAATCAGGATAGTCCAGCTGTACGCGCATGTATTCATATGTATTCGCGCTGCTATATTCACGAATACAATAGTAAAAGCGCCTAAAATCAGGGTTGTCCAGCTATATGTGCAAGTATTCACATGTATTCGCGCCATGTATTCATGAATACAGTAACGACAATCACCTTAAAAATAGGTATGTCCGGCTATCTAAGAGAGAGGAAAAATATAAATAGCGTCTTTCATGCCTTATTTCATGCCTCAATGGTAGTATATATCATAAATACTCATTTTCTATAAAATACAAAAGTAGCTATAGAAAATAATATTTTAAAATAATTTTGATTTAAACAAATAGGATGTATACATTTGCTATAGGAGATAAAATTTCCTTATATTTATGTCAAAAAATAACTCTAATTTTCAGATAACATTTTCACTTGATTTTTTTTTTTAAATTTAACAATTTTTATGTCCAAACGGCCACTAAGAATATCATCCATAGTATTTTTTTTTCGTCTATGGTGCATATTATTTTTGTATGGGGTCAAATTTGGCCCTATACACCTCTACGCCGAAGGGTACGCCCAGTAAGCATATACCTGCTACAGTAAGGGCACGACTCGGACGTAAGGGCGAAGGCGACGCCGTTTAAAATCAGGCGTCCTCGCTAGGAGGACGTCAACCACATTTGGTATTATTATTATTATTTTAAGGAAGGCCTAATCTTATATAAAAAGACCTTTCCATTGTAAAAGACATCAGTATTATTATTAAATAATGCAACTCTCTCATTCTCTCTTATTTTCTCTTTATATGTATCTCTGACGAGCAACTTTTCTTGAGTTCATAGTATCATCTTGCAATATCAGATTTGCAGCGATATTATCATTCTTACATCTCTAGGTCTATTATATTTGATTACAATTTACCCTCCCATATTTTTAATTGTTTTTCTAGCTTACAAAATATACTTTCAACTTTTGAGCCAAATAATTTTATCTCGCTTGTTTTTGTGGAAAAAGAAAAAACGATAGTC
This sequence comes from Nicotiana noctiflora, assembly GCA_032618575.1. Classification (NCBI taxonomy): domain Eukaryota; kingdom Viridiplantae; phylum Streptophyta; class Magnoliopsida; order Solanales; family Solanaceae; genus Nicotiana; species Nicotiana noctiflora. The sequence goes on along the minus strand of JASVEL010007874.1, from coordinate 38,226 downwards.
TTAATATCTCAAAAAGAATTGTGTAAAATCATGTCTAGATTCATTTTTTAAAATTAGATTAATGGGTCTTTATTACTCTAATTATTTCAGTTATGGAATTGAGGTTTTAATGAATTTTAAAGTCTCATTCATTTGAGATTTTGGTATCAAATTCTTAAATGAATTTGGACGATTTTGTCAACAACTCCTTAATGGAGTTTAAAGTTTTGGACGTTTTTGAAAGTTAGTCCATTTCTTTTGGATTATAAATATATATGTTTCTGTCTTTTCAGAATTAGAGTAGTAAAATAACTTTTCTTTTTTCTTTCTTTTATGCTGGATTTTCTTCTTATATATCTTTGTTGTTTCTGCTCCTAGTTATACTATAAGAGCTTGTTGAATCCTGGGGGATACGCCTAATATTATTTATCTCGGTGTAGGCGAAATATCCTTAAGGACAGTGTCATTGACACGTCTCGAGCTAAACCTTTTATTCTCCATAATTCCTCAAATTTTTCCAACAATCTTAAGGATATTTCCACGTAGTTATTATGGAGAATAATGTTGCTAAAGTTGCTGTTTTTGGTGGAGATAAATTTTACCGCAAGCACGCTGTTGTTGACAAAGGAGAAGAAATTGTTACTAGAAGCAGCCTTGTGGAGGACAACAATCGTCGGGAAAAATCAAGTAACATGTATGATAAAAGAAATGGTTATAAGCCCAAAACCAACAATCAACCTAGCCACTATGTTGCTCAATGTCGGAAAAGAGTTGGGAATGACAATCCCACTAAGGCTAAAGTAAATTTGACTGAAGCCAAAGTAGATGATATAATTGTTGCGGTTGTTTCCCAAGTGAACCTTGTGGCCAATGTGAAAGATTGGGTGTTAGATTCTGGTGCCACTAGGCACATATGTGCTAACAAAAAAGACTTTGTGTCTTACACCTAAGTTGAGGAAGGAGAAGAAGTTGTCTATCTTGGTGATTCAAGAACTACTCAAGTTGTTGGAAAAGGCAAAGTTCTTCTCAAACTCACATCTGGCAAAACTTTGGCATTGAATGATGTGTTGCATGTTCCTAGTATCCGAGCCAATTTGGTCTCTGTGGAATTATTAGGAAAAGTGGGGGTGAAGGTTGTTTTTTAATCTGATAAGGTCGTGTTGACCAAGAATAATAATTTTGTTGGCAAGGGATATTATATCCGTAGCTTGTCTGTACTCAATGTTATCAATGAAAATGCTAGTACTTCTGCTTGCTTGGTTGATTCTTTTAATTTGTGGCATGCTAGATTAGGACATGTTAGTTTATCTTATATTAAAAAAATACATTCTAAAGGTCTTATTTCAAATATTAATTTTTTGAATATTTATAAGTGTGAAGTTTGTGCAGAAGCTAAACAAACTAAGAATGTGCTTCAGTATTTAGAGAATCTGAATTGTTAAGTTTAATACATGCTGATTTAGGAGACTTGAAACAAACTATGACTAGAGGAGGGAAAAAAAAAATATTATGTGACGTTTATAGACGATTTTTCTAGATATACAAAAGTTTATTTGTTGAGAAATAAAGATGAAGCTTTTGATAAGTTTTTAATTTATAAAGCTGAAGTAGAAAATCAATTGGATAAGAAAATCAAAAGAGTAAGATCCGATAGAGGTGGTGAATTTATTTTACTGAATGATTATTGTGAGAAAGAAGGCATAATTCACGAGATAGCTCCGCCATATTCTCCATAATCAAATGGTGTAGCGGAAAGGAAAAATAGGACTTTAAAGGAAATGATGAATAGCATGCTTGTTCGTTCTGGTGCTCCGGATAATCTTTGGGGTGAAGCCATTTTATCTGTTTATCATTTACAAAATAAAATTCCTTATAAGAAAACTGGTATAACTCCTTATGAGTTATGGAAAGGGTATCCACCTAATTTGAAATATTTGAAAGTGTGGGGGTGCCTTGCTAAAGTTATGTTGCCTGGCCCTAAGAAAAGAAAAATATGATCTAAAACATGTGATTGTATGTTTATTGGGTATGCTAAAAGTAGTGCAGCATATAGATTTTTAGTAGTTAAAGTGATGTACTTGAAAATAATACTATTGTTGAAACAAAAAATGTTGAATTTTTTGAAAATATTTTTTCTTTAAAATTTGAGAAAAATAATGATGCTCCTATTATTCCAAGTGATAATATTTCACATGTTCCAATTATTCAAAATAATCTTGAAAGTGAGGATTTAAGAAGAAGCAAAAGACCAAGGAAAGAAAAATCTTTTGGTAATGATTTTTATACTTATCTTGTGGATAATGATCCTTTAACATACTCTGAAGCTATTTCTTCTTTTGATGCATCATTTTGGAAAGAAACTATTGATGTAGAATTAAATTTAATTTTACAAAATAAAACTTGAATTTTAGTTGATTTACCTCCGGGAGCTAAACCCATTGGTTGTAAATAGATTTTTAAGAAGAAACTTAATCCGGATGGTTCTATTGATAAATACAAAGCTAGACTTGTTGCGAAAGGTTTTACCCAAAAGTAAAATATTGATTATTTTGATACTTATGCTCCTGTAACTAGAATTTCCTCAATTCGTGTTTTACTTGCCTTGGCTTCTATTTATAAACTTTATATTCACCAAATGAATGTTAGAACTGCTTTTTTAAATGGCGATTTGGAGGAGGAAATTTACATGGAGCAACCTGAGGATTGTGTAGTGTCTTTCCAAGAAAATAGAGTATGTAAATTGCTAAAATATTTGTATGGTCTAAAGCAAGCGCCTAAACAGTGGCATGAAAAATTTGATCAAGTATTGATTAATGATGGTTTTTCTTCAATTGAAGTAGATAAATGTGTTTATACAAAATGTGTGAATGGTACATGTGTTATTATTTTCCTTTATGTAGATGACATGCTTATTTTTAGTTCTAGCCTTGATTTGGTACATAAAACCAAACTTTTCTTGTAGCTAGTGTCATTTTAGGCATGAAAATTATAAGAGATGGCAATAGTTTGATGTTGACTCAAGAACATTATGTAGAAAGAATACTTAAAAAATTTGATAATTTTGATGTGGTACATGTAAGCACTCCTTATGATGCTAGTAGTCAATTAAAAAAGAATAAGGAAGATGTTGTAGATCAAAATAAATATGCTCAAGTTATTGGTAGTCTAATACATTTGATGAATTTTACTAGACCTGATATTGCATATGTTGTGTGTAGATTGAGTAGATATACTCAAAACCCGAGTCATGATCATTGGAATGCATTAGTAAGAGTAATGAAATATTTGAGAGGTGCCATGAACTATGGTATTAAATATAGTGGATTTCCCACTGTACTAGAAGGATACAGTGATGCTAACTGGATCTCTGATTCAGATGAGACAAAATCCACTAGTGGTTATGTGTTCACCTTCGGTGGGGTGTTGTGGCATGGAAATCATCTAAACAAACTATAATAGCTAGATTTACCATGAAATCTGAGTTTGTGGCATTGGAATTAGCTGGTAATGAGGCCGAGTGATTAAAGAACCTTTTGACGAGTATTCCGCTAGGAATAAAACCGACACCTTTTGTGTCGATGCATTGTGATTGCCAAGCTGCAATAGCCATTGCCAAAAATAAAAATCCTTTAATGGAAAGAGTAGACATATCCGGTTGAGACATAATGTGATAAAGCAGCTGCTGAAAGATGGAATTATTTCCATAGATTATGTGAAGTCAGAAGTGAATTTGGCCGATCCACTGACTAAACCTTTGGGAAGAAAATTAATATCTGAAACATCGAGGGGAATGAGACTTTAGCCAATTTGAATTATATCAACTATGATGGTAACCTAACCTATGTGATTGGAGATCCCATGAAGTAGGTTCATATGGGTAATAACAAGTCATTAGTTGATCAAATATGCACTATTAAATTATATCCCTTCCTATGGTGTCTGTGTATATATAGTGCAAGACTGCAAGGAATGAGAGGCTGAGTTATCAAACTCCTAATCCGTTAATCCATAGCCTTTTGTAGGTGGTGTATTGCTCTGCAGAATACACTTGATGGATGTACCTATATGAATGTGGAGTGAGGCCGCTCCTATGGAATTTGTGGCGAAATTTCTAGAGCACTCATGAAAACCAGGCGCGCGCATGGCCTATTAGCGCAAAACCGCGACAAACAACAAAGTGTGTGCGAGTATAATGCGATAGATAAGACACTGAACTTACAAAAGAATTCTTGGTTCATAGGAGTTTTAAACTTCACCATTTATTCGGTAAGGTTAATCTTATTTTATCTAGGTCTAGTTCATAGTCCAAGAGACACCAAATTCGACGCATTATGCTCTTTTGTGAACCCAACAAATTTTTTAATATTATTCTTACATTTTTTATATTCTTTTTGAGCTATGTGGGGGATTGTGGAAAAAGAAAAAAAGATAGTCTTAATATCTCAAAAAGAATTGTGTAAAATCATGTCTAGATTCATTTTTTAATATTAGATTAACGGGTCTTTATTACTCTAATTATTTCAGTTATGGAATTGAGGTTTTAATGAATTTTAAAGTCTCATTCATTTAAGATTTTGGTATCAAATTCTTAAATGAATTTGGACGGTTTTGTCAACAACTCCTTAATGGAGTTTAAAGTTTTGGACGTTTCTGAAAGTTAGTCCATTTCTTTTGGATTATAAATATATATGTTTCTGTCTTTTCAGAATTGGAGTAGTAAAACAATTTTTCTTCTTCTTTCTTTTGTGTTGAGTTTTCTTTTTATATATCTTTGTTGTTTCTGCTCCTAGTTATACTAAAAGAGCTTGTTGAATCCTGTGGGATATGCCTAATATTATTCTTCTCGGTGTGGACGAAATATCCTTAAGGACAGTGTCCTTGACACGCCTCGAACTAAACCTTTTATTTTCCGTAATTCCTCAAATTTTTCCAACAGTTTTTACCGCTAAATCGCACCCTTGAGTACAAAAAGAATACTTATCATGTCAGCCCGGAGTTATGACAAGAAAAGCTAAAAAAAAACAAGTTTAACTAATACAAATATGGACATCCTCAATGTAGATCCCACATTGATCGTGATTATCATCAAAGTATGAAGCAGATTACCATTGGTTAACAACCCAATTTGCACGCCATATATATAAAAAGATTAGTTAATTAGTTAAATGGATAGAAAATTAGGAAGGGGGTTTCACCTCAATTACTCAATTAGGCCAGTTTATCGTTAAGATAGTTTTAAGTACACTTCGTTAGTGCAAAGGCTTTTAGCTTTCTAATCCTATGAGCAATAATCATTGGCTTTTATCAAGGGTGTACAAAGGAAATCGACAAATAACACCAACCCGAAAATTCGAGTCAAACTGAAAAAGAAATTCGATTATAGTTCGATTTGATTTGGTTTGATATTGGAAAAAAAACTAACTATAATTGGTTTGATTTGCTTTTAACTGAAGAAAGTCAAACCGAAACCAAACCAACCCGATATTATATAAATACATTATATATATATATATATATATATATATATATATAATTAATCTCTAAATATAATTATTGTGATTCACGGTTGGACTTTAAACTTTTGAATGTTTGAATCAATTTTATAACCATTAATATTACTCACTTAAATAATGCTAACAAAAGCCCAAATCAAAGTCAAATGAATATTAATGCTAACAAAAGACATTCAATTCAATACTTGAAATGATAATGTATTGAATATCTATTTTTTTTTTTTTTTGCATCTGATTTAGATAAAAATGCATAACCTATTTTTATTTTTTCTTTATTGTTTAGTAATGTAATTAATACCTCCTTATTAATCTACTTATTTTAGCATGACTTAGTACTTTAGATTATGTTTATTTTTATTATGACTTTTTAATTAGCAATATTTATATTACGTGATTTTATTATCTTTATCGTTGAATATTTTGCCACGCGTCTATAATCATAAAGATTACCAAAATCGGAGTCCAAATGCCCCTCAAATCCCCATTTTAACTCTCTTAAGTTTCATGCTCTAATCCACCATTTTTACCCATTAATTACTTGAGTTTTTAGCTCAAATCCATGTATTTACCCCATAAAATTGTGTTTTAAGTCCAAGAATCCATACTTTATCGAAGCCCCTTGAAATCTCTCTTCAAAATCTCTCACAATCCTCCAAGTCCAAGTTAAAAATATGAAATCCTTCAAAAATTCACGAAGGTGAAATTTAATGACTCTGCCCAGGCATTTTCGCATTTGCGACTCCAAGGCCGCATCTGCGACTCCCGCTTTTGCGGTCAACGCACCACTTCTGCTGGTTAAATTGCGCATATACGCCTTCCGCTTCTGGGGACCGAGTTCCGCGTTTGCAGATTCCCCCATATTTCTCAAACACTGCATCTGTGGTCCACCTGTCACATCTGCGACACCATAAATACGGTCATCAAATCCGCACCTACGGTCCTCCCTGCTTCTGCGACCTTTCTCTCGCTTATGCGGTACCAATTTTGCGGTCCCATTTCCGTATAAGCAAAATACCATAAGCAACTGCCATTTTCTTAAGTTCACAAACCAAAACTTCTCGTTAACCATCTTGAATCACCCTAAGGCCCCCCGGGACCTCAACTGAAAGCACCAACACCTCCTATAACATCATTCAAACTTGTTCCAATGATTAAGACACCTCAAACAACACTAAAACCATCATTTCTCATCGAATTCAAGCCTAAGTTCTTTAAAAACTTCTGAAATACACATTCGATCAAAAACCTAATCAAATCACCTCCAAATGGTCTGAAATTTTGCACACACATCCCAAATCACCTAACAGAGCTGTTGCAACTCCCGAATTCCATTCCGAACCTCGGATCAAAATCTCACCTATCAACCGGAATTCGTCAAAATACTAACTTTGTCAATTCAAGCCTAATTCTACATCGGAACTCCAAAATTATTTCCGATCACACTCCTAAGTCACAAATCATCCCCTGAAGTTAACTGAATCATCTGAATCCATATCTGAGCCTCCTTACATATAATTCAATGTCCAGTTGACTTTTCAAAAACAAACCTTCCTTAAAGAGACTAAGTGTTTCATTTCCTTCTGAAATTAATCCAAATCAACTCGTTCACATAAGACACTTATAATGAAGCATAAAGAAGTAAAAAATGGGGGAAACGGGACGAGAACTCATGTGACGAAAGTTCAGGTCGTCAATATAGGTAATGAATTCTAACTCCGATTTGGCTCTAATACACTAATCTATTATTATTTTGCTCATTTAATCAAAAAAATTTATTCGAAGAATGGGGATTTGGGGGAAAGTTCTCCAACCAAGTTTTTGAGTTTTGATTGGATTTTAATTGTCGGAATTGAGTGATTTTCGGATGAGTGGTCTCGTGAGTGAATGGGTATTCTAAATGGGTAACTTTTACCCGATTCCGAGACGTAGTCCCGAGGATGATTTTTGATTATTTTTCTTATTTCTCGTCGTAGCTTCAAATTCATTAGTTAAAATATAGTTGCTTGTAGTTTTATTTACGTTATATAATTGATTTGATTATATTTGAGCCACTCGAATTTGGATACTCGTGGCAAGAGCGTGATATGAGATTATCTTTTTAGCTGGTTCGAGGTAAGTGACCTAACCTTGTTTGGGGGAACACCCCTTAGGATTTTAGTAATGTTGTTATATGAATGTTGTGTATGTAAGGTAAAAAGTGTGTACATGTGCTAATTGTTGATAAACCCCATTTTTATTAAGCAAATATTTACGTTTTCTTTTAACTAAGGAACACTTATATATGAAGCCTTCTATTTAGCTTAGGAAAGCATGTTTATGTGACTTAACTGTCCTACCTACTTTAAATGCTTGCTTGGATTTTATGTAGCATATTTAGATGAAATAAAAAATAGAACTTTTTCCAGTAATCAGATTGAATATCTATTCAAGTATGATTCATCAACAGTTCAACACACCTTAAAAAGTTAGAATTTGTGCTAATTCAAACAATTTAGTGAAAGTTTGTATCGATTTCTACAAAGAAGTAAATAAATAAATAAAACTCACCTTTCTATGTATAGTTGGGCTTATGGGTTTGAAATCTGTACGGTCCAATGGACTTATCTAAAATGGGCTTTTGCTATTGAAGAATTCGATGTGCGTATGGAGTATTTGTTCTTTTTCCGAGAAACTTTCGGAAATCACTATGTTTTAGTGGTTATTAATTAGTTGTAGCTATCATTTATTATATTACTTTTTCTAATTATATTTTTAGACTTTTTAGAGTATATTCGATGTATTTAAACTACGGAATAAAATAGCATTTCTAGGCGTGAAACATGGGATTACAGCAAGATAAATTTTTGTATTCTACTGTATTCACAACGTGAAACATGAGATTACAACTAGACAGAGTATTGTATTTAGCTGTATTTGACTGTATTCATGATATGTATTTATAAATACAGTAATGTAAATAGCCGCAATTTATGGTCTATTCAGCTATTTTTAAACGGAAAGTGAATCAATTAACATAATAGACTCCTAATATAACTTAACAAACTCAATTATAACATACAAAATTTGTATTTTTAGTCATAAAAGATATTATCAACCAAAAAATACACCAAAAGTATAACAATCTTCAGAAAATATGCTGAATATTTTTTCCAGCAGATAAATACAATAAAAACAGAGCAATTTGAATACATATATAAATCTTAATACATAAATTATATTAATTAATAAAATATATGAATACATTTATAGTATACAGTGAAATATTGGTGCTAGGGGCGTACAAACTAAACCGAAAAATCATACCAAACCGAAAAGTCAAACCAAACCCATTAAAAACCCGACTCGGTTTGGTTTGATTTAGTATTAAATAAAAAAAGTTGAACCAACCCGATATATAAATATATAATTTTTTATATATTATTTAAGATTTTATATAAAATTTTCTTTAAAAAATGTCTAGATGGGATTCTCTTACGGAATATATATTTTAATAGAATATGAAATGCTCCATATTTACTGACCTCAAATAATGGATTGTATGATCCGTTCCTTATCAAGTGTTACTGAAATACGTCCATTTTTTATTCTTACATATTAATACCATATGTTAAGATGTATTAAATTCTTATATCTTTTTCGATCTCGTAATTCTCCCCCAAAAATCTTACTGCTTCTTCAAGTCTCTTGAGCACACCAAATTATCTCGGGAGATCTGATTGAGGATCGAACGAGGACTTCTCGAGTCCATGAATGGTGAGAACTGCGGTGGTCGGATCCATGGCACGGTTGATATGGCCACCCACAGCACCAAGGGCTTTCTGAGTCCTAATTGGCCTAATTGCCTCCAAGGATGGCAGAGTCTTCGGAAGTGGTGAGAATGAAGCAGAGTCTTCGCCGGAAAACTCTAATTCTGATGCTTTGCCGAAGAGTTCAGTACATAGAGAGAAAGAGGGAGAATAGATATGAGGAATTTGAGAGGATAGGACAAATCTGAATTGAGAGAAAAAAAATAATGCAAAGCTTATTTTATGGCTTAAAGGTATGAGGTGACCATATATTATATATAGATATAAATAGCTATGAAATATATTTTAAAAGAGTATCTATCTATCTATATTTACTTAAAAGGAAAGAAGTTAGTTCTAAGATTTAGGACAAATTAGTTATTTTTGGTAAAATTAGTTTCTCTTTTAACTAATTGATTATTTTGAAAACAATTTAATAGGTAGTATTATTTTTTAAAGAAACCGTAGTGTAACGACCCGGCCCAACACTGTGTATATATTGTCCGCTTTGGGCCTAGCCCGCACTGTTTTGTTCCTCCCCAGGCCTGTTACAGGAACCACTGGGGAAAAGGCCTATACACATGTTGGTCGAGCATCTTTACTTAACTAGCCCAGGACTCCCTCTCAATTCTGATGTGGGATATTTGGAGAACTACAGTGCCTGTTCCATAGGTCATTCGAAGGTCGTTTGGTCGAGGTTCCCTAATGCTCTACAGATCGGCACAAGGCCCCAAATATGGCTATTAGCCCAATTGTACAGTTATAATCTCATTAGCAGTCATACAACACAGTATTCTATTAGCGGGAAGGACCAAGTCCAAGTCCCCAATCACAATGTCACCACACTCGTCTCAAGACGTGTGTCTTATCTCAATATATCACTGTGAAGTGCTAGTACGGGGTTTCAAACCCTCAGTACATTGTTTACTACTACCACTCACCTCGAACCGGTAGAAGCTTCGGTCCGCCTTGTGCTTGCCACGCAAATCAATCTGCTCGGTTGCCAAATCTGCTCAAAATCAATGATAATACATCAATATATGCTAAATTCACGTAACCCATTCGAAATAACCCAAATTGCATCAAAATCCACAAAGTTGCAAAACCCGACTTTTGGTACGCTTCTCGAAAAATTATGAAACTCACATTTTCGGAATCCTCGTCTCTCCACGAGTCCGTACATACCAAGAACTCCCAATTCGGACCACAAATGGTCCTTCAAATCCACATTCTAAGATTTTTGCTCAAAGCCCTAATTTTCTTGATTTCTTATCCAAATTCAGAGAATTAATGGATGATTCTTTGATAAAGTCATGTATTTAACTCATAAAACTTACCTCCAATGGTTCCCCGTCGAAATCCCTTCAATTCCCGTCCAAAAGCTCTCAAGAATGACCAAAAATGGTGGAAAAATAGTTTTGCTCGCGGATGAAATGTCATTCTGTCCAGGTTTTTTAACAAATTACTGTTCACCCGCGTACTGTTCACGAAGTACTGTTCATCGACACTGTTCGTGGGGGTATTGTTCATGCGCGTCGACACTGTTCACGGGGTACTGTTCATGCGCGTCGACACTGTTCAACCGCGCGGTTACTGTTCACGCGCGGGAATTACTATTCATACGCTGCAGAAAAATGCAACACCAATACAGAAATTGCAGCATACAGCCATTTTCACTAAAATGGCTCTAACTCCATCATACGAACTCGGAATTCGACGATTCTTTTTCCTATGGCTCCGTAATTTCGATACGGATCCAGTGGTTCAAACAAAACTGAATTTGGATCTTAGTTACTCAGTATTATAGTGCTTGGTCCTAGGGAGCCCCTCCGAAGTCTGTATACACCCCCAGTGAGTGTCGTCGACGTTAAATGGAGCGGGCTGCGCACCGCAGCGGTTAAATGGAGCGGGCTACGCGCCGCAGCGGTATATGTATTGGAGCGGGCTGCGGGCCGCAGCATTATACTTATTCATATTCATATATATATACTGAAATATTTATATGTTATAGACATATGTATATGTCTCCATATATTGAGATGGCTGTATACCGTAGTGGTACGAGCGAGGATGTGGTCAGTGTGGGACCTAGATGAGATAGATATGGACTGAAGATCAGAATACTCATTATAGTGATGACTAACCTATGGGGGTCGCCTTAGAACTGTTTAGTGATAGTAGAGGAGTTCTTATTTTCAGTTATTGTTTATTATTGTTACTCACTGAGTTGAAATATACTCACTCCACTCCCCTGCACATTTTGTGCAGATATACAGGTTCAGGAGGGCAGTTGAGCTATCACAACTGCTTTATTATCCCCATTCTGTGGAGACTTCGAGGTAGCTACCGACGTCCGCAGTACCTGACCTCTTTCTTTTTATCATTTTGTTGTCTCCATTCTGGTTAGACTTGATTGTGTAGTAGATCTCATTTGTAGAGGCTTAGACTTGTGACACCACGATGTGGTTGGGACTGTGTTCTTGTATTTTATTTCTACACTTCTTGATTTGTTATGAAAACATGCTAATCACGCCGATTAATTAGTATTAATTATACTTGGCTGGTAATTGAATAAGATGGTCGGGCTTGCCTAGCAATGTATTAGGCGCCATCACGACCGGGGTTTGGAGTCGTGACACGTAGTTTCTACTTTTTTTGAAATAATAACAATAGTTTTTTAAAGAAGCGGCATTTGAAAATGCCATTTTAGCAAATAACACTAGTTTTCTTTAAAGAAACGGCAATTGGAGAAGCCATTTTCCACTATTTACCCTAAAAATTTCATCCTCCAAATTCGGCGCTTCAATCCTATGATCTCTTATCATGATTTTCAACTCCTCACCCACGATTCTTCTGCGCTGGATTTTGGTAACATGGTATCACAGTTTTTTCAAATCAGTTTTATTTTTACAGTATATAATTCTATTCTTTCTCCATTGTGTGCATATCAAACATCAATACAAACTCCGGTCATATTTCTGGATATGCAAGGTCGCATGGTAAAACTCCAGTCACCCTTGGGCCAACAGATCTGGTTTGTTGTAGGATCCTGCAAGGACACACTGGAAAGGTAGATGTTTTCGCCATTTTGTGAATTTTATTCCAAGTGTTGTATGTATTTGCACTTTATTTCCTCATTCTGTTCCAATAGTTGTCTATATTTGCACCTTTGTTGCCTATCCCATAAAGAATACAAATAAATTCATACTTTATATGTCCCAATTTTCCTAACACTCTTTTCATCTGGGACATACAAAGTGTTTGATCCATAAATTTGACAGCTTAAATTGAAATTCATTTAACTTGACAAATTTTGTCTTTTGATGTGATATATCTTATGCAACCAACTTTCTTACTGTAATTATATTATTTTGTTCTACTGCCACTATATGATAAATAAGCTAGACTAACATCTTGAGTTTCTCATTCTATCTAACAGAGTCATATATTAAGGGATGATTTAGTGAAGTTTTATTTTGTGCATTCTTATGATTATTGGACAAATAATTGTGCACTGCAAGTGCTGCAGTTCTCCCAGACCCCACCTTGTGGGAATATACTGGATTGTTGTTGTTGTAAGTGCTGCAGTTTTGGATCGCGACATACCTGATAGATCTTTTTCAATTGAGATTATTTTGATGGATGAAAATGTTATATTTGTAACTTTAGACTTCTATTTTGTACTATTTATATATCTGTTAGTATGCTACAGTCATATAATTGTGTTTTTGGGAAAAAAAAATATTTTTTGCCATAATTCTGGACTAAAAAGGATTGACATCTTTACCACTAATTTCATGACTATAAAGTCCCCCTATCCTTGTGACTACAGAAGAGATTGATTGGGAAAGAAAAATCAAGGACAAATTTTTCTTAGAAGATGCAATGGCTAAAAATATCTCAGCTATTGTCCAGAACTTTTCAAATTGTTAATTACGTATAAGTTTGTTAAAGTTTCATACTCAAAGAAAATATGCCTCCACTCAGTTCATGTCAACACTCATTGTTATAGAGATGCAATTTAGCAAGCATATTATCAATTGCCCCGAAATAGAAAGAACAAATAAAACTTTCAAACACCATCGGCAGTTTTGATATGATCTTTCGATTTAGAATATTTTTTACGTACTATACAACAAATATACATTTTTTACGTATCATTCTATGTTGAAAGAAAAGAATCACTGCGGTTAAAGTTTATTTTTCAATAAAAAAAATTACCGAGAGATATTTTTTTATTAGTTACATTGTGTTCATTTTTGCAGGTTACATATTGACTATTTCTCAATATGTGGTACTAGCACTTGATGCTCATTTAGTTAAGAGATTCTTATTCGATGGAACTAGCATGACGAGTTCAAGCTGCAAGAAGAGGATAATGAAATTGAGCTATTATTTTTGTCATTCTCTCAAGAGTTGCTCGGTGATTTTGTGCACAAGGAAGTCAAGAATTTATGCAATTTATATTTGCATTAACCGATTGATTAGGAGGTGGAACATTGAGCATGTTTTTGTTGATTATTGCTTGATTTCTTAAGAAAATGGTAATTCTCTATTTGAGTATACTTACAGGGGTGATTTTTCAAGGCTATTTTTTGTCCAGGCTCCTTTGAAGGATGGGAAGTGATCAATATTAAAACGACAATGTGCTTTGTGTTTTCGCTAAGCATTAGAACGTCTGTAATTCATGTCATTTCGGGCTGATTGAGGTAAACATCCTTCTACATTTAATCTACTTCATGCATAATCTCTATTTTAAAATTGGGAAGAATGCTATCTTTTGCCGTTATTACCATGAAAAAGATTATTTCCATCAACAATAAGACTGGTTATTCTTTCTGTTTTTACCTTATTGGATTTAATTAGGTAATAGTTAACTATGATAGCATGATAAAGTATTATCACCATCTTATATTATTAGAGAGTTATCACAAAGAATAGCGGAAAAGAAGACGAGAATGTAAATAATATGCTATCTGAAATATGATGGATTTAAAATCAACTTTAAACTAAAGCTAAGCAATTTGGGAATAAGTAACAACTATTTTACTAATAATGGTCTTACATTATTGTGATGATAAAGCAGCAATCTTACTTTTAAGGTATACGTGTTAAAGCAAATAAGTTCCTGTTGCAGATACATATAATATTGTACTGCCAATTGTTATCCAAGACTGTCATGTTCTGCAGCCTCAATGTTATAATAAAGTTATATAAAAATTAGGCTGGTAACTAGGTAAGTATATCAACATGTTCATTATAGAGATTGTCCAGAATTAGATTTCCTACAACAGTTAACTACAAAACTTTTTTTTATTTTAAAAATATTGTACATCTCTCACTTATATTTGCTTCTTCCATTATCTGCTTCAGGATATGAGACGACAGTCAAATATAACTAGGGAGATAATAGTAATACCTATTGTGCCACAACTAGAGACCATATTGAGGTTGAGCTGTTGCTCGGCTTTTGGATTGAGACCCTTTATGAGAATGTAATAATACTCTTTTCTTGATTATCTATGTTGATTTTCTTTTGAATTTTATTGAAATTGTCCTTGACCTTTACATGAGTACATAAGATGAAAGTTCTTTTTAATGTCTTTGCCTTGAAGTTTTCAGGTTGAAGTAATCTAATATATTGTTTTATTTTTGCTAATAAATAGAGAACTTTTTATTGCTTTATAGCTGGGTAAATTGTTGTCTCAGCCTTTGTTGATACCTGGTTTTACACCATAATATACCCTTATTGGTGTTTTTTTAGTTAGATACTCAATGTAGCAGCACACACTAGGGTGGCCAATATTAAAGAGGAAAGAGGAATAAATATTTTACCGATTTATCTAATAGTTCGTATATACATCTGTTTCTACAGATAACAAAACTTACCTTAAGTATGCAACAAAGAACTTTGTTCCTCGGCTGCAAAGGAACAAGTAGCTTCTGATAAAGGTGTTTTTGGTTGGAGCAATAAGATCACTGCTACATCAATAATTGGCACATAATCTCGATGAGAATTAGTGTTCTTATTTTATATATTTCATCTAAGACTTGAAATTGTTATATAGATTCTCAAATTAGGTATTTCTATGATATTGGTTAGCCATTTGAGTCTTTGTTTATATTATCAACCAACATGATTGACTTGCTCATGTGCTCATATACATATCTTTAATGTTCTTTATTTTTGTTGATCATAACTTGAGATAAAAATTTTGTATTTTCAAGTGTGCTAATCTTTTTAAAGTCAAGTATTTCTGTAGTATTACTCCAATATGATTTAACATCTTTTGAAAATTGGTTGTCCCTGGCAAAAATTTTATAGAGAAAACCCGATTAAATTCATCTATTTTTTGTTTTGTTTTAATTTTTTTGAATGTGGTTTCTAAATATAGTCTCCAATTTATAGATGTTTCTAATATCTTTTTGTCCTATTTTTTCCTTTGAAACGATCCGCACATCGCACGTGTAAGTATACTAATTTATTTAAAATAAATAAAGTATCAATCTTTACTACAAGATGTAACTAATACTTCTTTGAAATTTTCGCTTTAGATGTTTATTAAGGCCGAATGAGAGAAATAGGACATTTCCATGTCATTATTCATTTATTTTACCAAAGTAAAGAAGTTAGAAAAAAAAAAGCCTCATTAGAATTTAAAAGTTTGTTGGGCAGGATTTTTTTTTTTTTCCGATTGTCAGAATTTTAAAGCACGTAACAGTTATGGTGATAGTCAGATTTTTGCAACAAATCTTGATGGATCACCAAAATTTTATCCGCATTGTGGCTGAAAGATCATCACAATTTCTGGTGCTTTACTGGCACTAAACATTCTAGTGATCATCCAAATTTTTGGTGCTTCAAAATTCTGATGACCGTGTTTTAAAATTCCGACGCAGAGCTATTTTCTCGAAACTTTTCTTTAAAGGCATCCAACATATTACTTACTTTATTGATTCAATATTCCACATTTTTATACAAAATAAATATCAGAGCTAAGTAAAGGACAAAATTCTTAATTAGGAGAATTTTTATTGAGAAAATGTCCAAGTATTGCTTCCTGGTAATGTATTACTAATGTGTAAATTACCTCCACTGTGGTCTTAAGATCTAAGGAATAACTTTACTCAAGTGAAATTTTTAAAAGTTAAGAAACATTGATGAAGGAAAGCATTACTAGTACAACAAATTGCATTATTTAAATTATATCTAAAAAAAAATATGTATATCATTATCCCCATTTCCTACAGCAAGACGTGACTATTTTAATTAAATACTAGTACTAGATTATAAGATCTTTGTAAAATACATTTAAAAAGTGGTATGCAATCACTATACCTAAAAGAAGGCTTTTTTTTGGGTGTAAAATAAGAAGGCTTGCCAGTACATAATTTTGACAAAAGCAGCAAATGGAAATATCAATAATGGAATCTTGAGTTGGCAATTCTAATGGCCAGCAAATGTGGAGAAAATGGCAGTATAATGGTCAATATCAACTTTTTTAAAATAAAAATAAAAATAAATCAAAGTCATTATCTACTTTAGCTTTCTAACATGAAAACATGATAATTTTTTACAATTATCATTTATATCTAATTAGTTTTGCACTCCTTACTAACAGTGTGAAAAAAAAAACTAATTTTTTTCAAATATTACTTCAGTTTCTGAAAATTGAAATGAGTCCAGAAAAATACATATATCAAACATGTAGTATGTTAGTTGAATTTTGGATACTTTTTGCCGAGACATTAAACTTATAGTATATGTATGGAGTCGAATCAGATATAATCAATGAAAGTCGAGTACGCCTCCTTTTACGGCCACAAAAGCCAAATATATCTTTTCACGCCCATATGGCACAGGGGGTACATCTTTAACAACGAAGGTGTAACGTCAACTCGCTCACATGGGCACTCTGCCCCTTCCACCCCTTCATATTTTTGGGACGTTAGCTGCCCTTAAATGAATTATGTTTTGACGAGGAAACCATCCTTCTATATAAACAAGGGTTTTCCTTATTGTAAGGCAGGGTGTTATTATTATTATTAATAATACAACTTTTTTTACTCTCTTTCTCTGTATCAATCTCTCTCTATGACTTTTTCTCCCTTGATCTTCCCAGTGATTTTCATTGATAATCCACATAATCTCGTTGTAATCTCATCAGCATATATATAACATAAATCATAGATCTATCTTCGGGATTTATTATAGTTGGTTACGATTTACCCACTCATAATTTTCGATTGTCCCTAACTTATAAAGCAATCAATAGTTTTTTGAGTCGAACAGTATATATAAAAAATGCACCTATATAACGCTTCGAATTAGCATTATATTTCGATCCCATATAAGTTGAATGCAAAGACGGATCTAGGATTTGAAGGTGGCGAGTGCCACAATCTCAATGTATACCTTCTAATGACTAATATGTAATTTGTTTTTAAGTTTATTCGGGTTTTTTAAATTCGAGTTAGCCTAATAGATAATTTTTTTATTTGCGAATATAAAAAACAAACGTAACTAGAATTATAAATAAGAATTTTAATATAACAACACACGTAAAATTAACAATTTCACTAGGAAATTATATCTTTTTCTACAACAACAACAACAACCCAGTATAATCCCACAAGTAGGGTCTGGGGAGGGTAATATGTACGTAGGCCTTACCCCTACCGGGGGGGAGGCAGAGAGGCTGTTTCCAGGAGACCCTCGGCTCAAGACATCAACAAGAGACGATAAGTTAGTACTATCAATAGAGTCATACTAAAAAAACATAAAATAACAACATAACACAAAATAATAAAGTAGCAGCAGCAGTATACGAAATATAAGAAATACGAAATAGATGAAAGAAATACTAATATCCAACAAATTACATCTTTTTCTATATATTAAAAATAAATTTACACAAGTAAGATAACATCTTCAATAAGGGAATTACATAAATCAAAGTAAGAAAATTTAATAAAATATCTTCAATAGATAAACTATACTGCATAAGTATAAAATTAAATTAACTACAAGTTCCCAAAAATCAATATCATAAATCTTTTTATTAAAGCAATGGTTACAAAATTTTCATCGTAATTTAATAGTAAAGCGATTTATATTATATTTAATAACCATAAAAATAATACGAATTAATGCTATAATAAAAATAATAATTTTTTGTTATCTCAATCGAAAATTTCTATTAAGACTCAAGGTTTTCGGCTTTGAAAGAAGAAAACTCATAAATTTAAGATTAAGAGAAATACTTATTTTTTATAATTTTAAAGTTTTGGAGTCTCTTTTTTAGTGTTCTTGCTAGAGACCATATATAAATAATAGAATAGAGAAAAAAATATAAAAATAATAAAATGACAAATAAAAAATTGAAAGATAATTAAAAAGGGAAATCACTCGAACAAAACGAAATAAAAAGCATAAAGAAAAGGAAAAATCTAACAAAGTTCCGCCTAAGTTCTAATTTGAATTTTTCATAGAAGAAAAGTTCTTAAAAAGATCTACTAGCGATGAAACTTTTGCTACGAGTGACTGGATCAGATATTTATCTTACTTCAAAAAACTTTAAACATAAGTAAATAAATATTTTATCATCTTATCGGGTGCCATGTCACCCCTTCCTAAAGGGGTGGATCCACCCTTGGTTGAATGGATTATATGGATTATATGAATTATCAACAATTATGTTTCTAATTGAAAAAATATATTGCTTTTACATTTAAATTTATTATTTCATTCCGTGCCAATATTATACAAAAAATAATAAATGGCACTTAAATTTATCTTCTTCTTTTTTTTTCCAAATTTTGAATCTAATAATTTTGCTTGTGTGAGCTTGTTGATACTATTAATAAATTCGATAATATTATTTTGCAATACGTAAAGAAAAATAACAACTACTCCCATGTGTTAATAATCGTAAGTAAACATTCAAAATAATTGGTCCACGTAATTATCATGTATACGGATTTGTATTCCTCATTATCAAATTACAAACTTCAAATGAGAAAAAATATAAATCACTAGTATAAACTATCAACCTAGTCTAGACTCTAAAGAAAGTACTGTAGTAATTATTAGAAACTTTGAGGGTCTGATAGTAATATGATAATAATTGGGGACCCCGTGAGAATGAGAGAAGATCTCATAGCTGGAGACTCAATTATGGAGAGTAGTGGTTGGTTACTATTTTTAAGCAATATTCCACCATTAAATTAATCGAGTTTTACAAATAAAATAAAATTAGAACAATAATATATCATTTTTGATAGTCAGTATAACTCATTTGAAGTAATTATGTATTCATCAATTGCGTCAATCCTGAATTAGTTTAAAATCTTCTACATCAAAGGGAAAAAAGAATTAAATTTTTCTACCATTACTAGACTCCATTCGTAAACTTTTATTGGAATTTTTTGTTATTATGATTATTGTTGTAGGAAAAAAATTAAATTTGTAGCACGATTTCACTAATAGCCCTGGAAACAGCTTCTCTGTCCCTCGGTAAAGATAAGATCTGTGTACATATTACCTCTCCCGGACCCTACTTGTGAGAATACACTGGGTTATCGCTGTTGTATTGTTGTTGATCTCACTAATAGAGAGTGATCATAAGAAAAAAATTAGTATATAATCACTCTTATGATTGATCAAAAAATTCTAACTCATTCACTATCCAAAAGTTTCATATTAATCCTAATATTTATCCAATCAGGCTATTTATATTAGATATAAACTTTTTCATAAATATTAATTGGTACTCATAAAATAATAATATTAGTATTTAGAATGCTATTACAAGTTAAATGTCACCAAAATTTTATTTACGTTGTCAATACAACAACAACAATAACTATCCAGTACAATCCCACAAAGTAGGGTCTGGGAAGGTAGTACATACACAGACTTTATCCCTACCTTACAGGGCAAAGAGACTGTTTTCACATTATCAATACATGTGTAAATTAAATAAAAAGGGCCATAAAATACACCTTTACTATTATAAATTATTTAAAATTTTACCTATCATACTATTGAACCAGAAAAAATAATATCATACCTTTAAATGGAAGGTACGAGTATGTGTGTAAATAGTAAGACATAAAGTATTTCGGTTGGATAGTATAACGAGGACAATTTTAATTAATTTACAATAATAAAGGTGATATTTCATAACCTTTTCCGTAAATTAGATTTATACAATTATTTAAAAAATAAAGAATAATATCACGCAGGGATATAAACGACTTTTCAACCACATAGGAAGTACACATTACATCTTAAATAAATTCCGATGATGATTTCAGACATATCCCTCGCACACACATTTTGTCAAAAAAACATCATCGGAAAATCAACATGTCGTGGCAAACTTACGTCGATGAGCACCTTTTGTGTGACATTGAGGGCAACCACCTGACCGCCGCGGCTATCGTCGGTCACGACGGCGCCGTTTGGGCTCAAAGCTCCAATTTCCCTCAGGTCTTTCATCTATTTTCTCATTTTTGTGATTTAGCGAATTATTAGTAAGGATTTTTTTTTAGTTCAGTTTGCTTTTGATGATAAATCTAGATTGGTTTATTCAAATCCGATCCAAAATCTTCTTTGGTCAAGCCGTTGACTTGAGGAGAATTTAGTTGACCATTGAGATGCTTAGTTAATATTGAACAGATCTTATTGTTATTGGATTTATAGTCGTTTTCTAAGTATGTTATTGGATTTATAGTCGTTTTCTAAGTAGATGTGAGTAGAAGCAGATCCAGAATTTAATCTTAGAGAAGTTGGATCTTTAAGGTTGTTAACAGAGGCGGATCCAATATTGAAATTTAATGAGTTCAATTTTGCATTGAATTAATTATACTATTAAAATTATGAGTTCAAATCTAATAGTATTTATTAAGATTTTAGTAGGTTTTTATATATCTGTATTCTGTATTATACGTTCTGCGTTCAGATGAACCCGTAGCCGAAGGGCTACATGGGCTTCTGGTTGTTAACATAGAACTCATTTTGCTTTTAAAATTATGGGTTCAGATCTAATATTTATTATTTTAGATAAAAGTTCAGATCTTATATTTGTTGAAATTTAGGATCTAGAGTCCGGAGTTCATAATAAATGTGATTATATATATATATATATATATACACACACACACATTTTATTATTTTTGCATATGTATAGAGAGTTTGAGCCAAAAAGTAATGGATTCAAGAGAATTCGTACTAGATTTTACGTTTTAGTACGGACTTGACTTTGACATATCAAAGTGTGAATAGACAAGATCAATTATTTATGAATGTGTTTGTCTTCTGTTTTACATCTTACCTCTTTGTCGATGACATTGTGTAACTTATTGATATTCATGCTGTTGTAGTTCAAACCCGAGGAGATTAAGGCGATCATGAATGATTTTGATGAACCTGGTACACTTGCTCCTACTGGCCTGCATCTTGGTGGCACAAAATACATGGTCATTCAAGGAGAAGCAGGTGTTGTCATTCGCGGAAAGAAGGTATATCTTTTATGTACATTCCGAATATTGTTGAAATGCAACTGTAATAAATAGGTTTTGCATACTGTTTTGAGCTAGTAGAATACAGTTGAAGGTATCTTTTATGTACATTCCGAATGTTGTTGAAATGAAACTGCAAAAATAGGTTTTGCATACTGTTTGAGCTAGTAGAATGCAGTTGTGTGATTTTCTTCCTATGCAATTTAAAGAATAGTTTTAAAGATTATGTGGTAATGTAAGATCTTTTCTTATTTGTTGAACTACCAGAGTCTGTCGTACCTGGTTTCAGAAAATTGAGGATGATACTTAATTCGAGATTATTATGTAGAACTGAATGGAGAACTTCTAGTACTTTTTATTTTCGTTTTTATTTTGTATCATGTTGAGCTGAGTTGAGTTGCTACCTAGCGTATAATTGTTATCTTGGCTTCGCTATTCTTCTTGTTGTTACTACTTGTTGTCTTTACTTCTTTCTATCCTTTCTTTTGCCGAGGGTCTATCGAAAACAACCTCTTTGCACTTCCAGAGTAGGTGTAAGGCTGCGTATATCTTAACCTCCCCGGACCTCACTTATGGGAATTCACTGGGTGTTGTTGTATTATATTGACTTGAGATGAGCGTAAATGGAGCTATATGGACAGTGATGATTCATATAACCGAATCAACCTGTTTAGGATTGACGCATACTTCTTGCTCTTATTGTTGTTGTTGTAGTATGTACAACTGAATCAAGTGTATATTGGAAATGCTGTACTTCAAAAGGCTGTTTGTGATATTTCATTCTTTTTTATTCAGGGACCGGGTGGTATTACTATCAAAAAGACTAATATGGCTATACTTATTGGCATCTATGATGAGCCAATGACTCCTGGACAGTGTAACCTGGTTGTCGAGAGGCTCGGCGATTATCTCCTTGAACAAGGATTTTAATTTACTGGTAAGTGTGATTCACCTTTGCTTTTCTTTGATATTTTCTGCAAGATTGAATCTCTAATGAATTGCCTTCCTTTGAAATGGTTGCAGAATTTTGTTTCAATATGTTTGTATTGAAGTTTGTGGTGTTTGCTGATAATGAATGGATACTCAAGAAGTGGGAAGTGGTAGATATGATTACTTTCTGGATTCAAACAGTTCTCTTTGTATTTTTGTTTTTGCAAGAATTTATTTAAATTATTTTTAAGTGAGACACTCGATTATTTTTGAGTGGAATGTTATTGGTACTTAAAAATGGATTTCACTTTTTGGTTTGTGTAATATACAGCTCCTGGATTTCATCTCTCAAAATCTTCCTCATACATGCTTAGCTTCTGTTTCTATGCATGTTATCTATACAAAATGGTTAAACCAGTTATGCCCCCCATCCCCACCCCCACCCAAAATTGAAGAATATATCTGAAAGTGCTACCTCACACTCAAACAAGTTGCAGTCATTCGACTATTTTATCAGGTATTTACTATGTCACTGTGACATATATATGATATAATTATGTGAGTTTTGCTCAACTTAAGGGCTTCTACTGATACTGAATTACATTCTTTCATGATTTTTTTGCACTTTTTTGACCAGTTAGTTACACCATTAGTTGCAATCTTTCTTTGTAAAACTTTAGTCTAGAAAACATCTTATTTAAAGGGATAGATCGTTTTGCTTTCCTCAGCTGCTCAGCATACCATTTCCTTTTAGGGTGTGTTTGGTACGAAGGAAAATGTTTTCCATGGAAAATGTTTTCCTAGAAAATGTTTTCATGGAAAATGAGTGATTTTATCACTTATTTTCTCTTGTTTGGTTGGTAAGTGGAAAACATTTTCCGGAAAATATTTTCCATGTTTGGTTAGAAAGTAAAAAATAGTTTTTTTAGAAAAATATTTTTTTTGCAACTCTCCTACCCCTCCCCCTACCACCTCCCCCACCCCTCCCCTTCCCGAAGTCGCTAAAAATTGACACAATCTAAAGAAACTAATGTGATGCTTTACTTTTTAACGCAAAAATCGCGTATTTTCGAATCGGTAACTTTTGATAAGGAAAACATTTTCCTCCAATTAGAGGAAAATGAATTGATAAGGAAAATGTTTTCCAAAACATTTAAGCCAACCAAACATGGGAAAATTGGAAAAATTTTCCAAAAAATGTTTTCCTTCATACCAAACACACCCTTAGTCCACGCCATTTCCATAATTAGGGCGTTGAGCTCTGAATCGCATAATGTTTTGTTGGATCATTAGAAACGATCTAATAAACGACAGTCAGTTTTAGACATTTTAGGGCTATAAAATTGAAATTTAGGACATTAGTCCATGCGATATTCATAAATTCGGGCGGCGGGTTCCGACTCGCCAAAAATTTTGTGGGCCCATCATAAACAAACTAATGAACAAACATTACTTTGCCATGATCATTCCTCGTTTTTTGGTATTATAAGATCATAAAAAGGAATTCAGGACGATTTTTAATTTTATGTGCTAATGTTCAAGTCATTTTTGTACATTCAGGCGACGTGTTGAGTCGCCTAAAATTTTGTGTGCACATAAAAAACAATAGTCATTGCTTCATGATGACCGTTCCTTGTTATTGGTGTTTTAGGGCTATAAAACAGAAATTCAGAATGATTTTCAAATTTTCGTGTGTTAATATCCACGCCATTCATAAAAGTCAGATGACGAGCTCCGAATCGCCTAAAATTTTGTGCGAAAACGACTAAATGAACGATAGTCATGTCTTCAATGTGATCATTGCTTGTTTTTGGCGTTTTAGGATCAGGAATTCAAGACATCTTCATGAATTCGGACGACAGACTTCGAATTTAATTTTATGACCCATCAAAAACAACTTAATAGTTATCCCTTCGCCACGATTGTTTTCTCATTTTTTGGCGTTTAAGATTATAAAACAAGAATTAAGGATGATTTCCAATTGTTCGTATTCTTCTCCATAAATTCGGTCGAAAACTTGACTTTATTATACTCCCTTTCCGGGAGTGTAGTAGAAATAGAGGTGTGATAGTCACTTGTTCTGAACCGAAGATACTAATAGCTAATATTGTGTATTTGTCCCCGAGAAGGACAAAGTGTTGGTAGCAATAAATTATGTGTGGGAATAAGAAAGAGGCTAATATTGTAAATCCTTTTCGAGCTATGGTACTGTGACAAAACAAAGGCGTGCATTACATTTTTACAGTGCTTTTGTGGTGATGTATTTCATGTCAAACCTTGTGATATTCCTTTAACTAAGGTCAAATATATCACATAAGACAATTAAATTCACCTCGAATTGACGCTTCTCTCGGCGAAGGATAAATAATTGAGAGATAGAGCTAGTTTATTCACTATGAAAAGTCAAATGCTCCAGACTAAACGGAGCTTACCTTCGGCATGTCGGCACATGGCTTCCTTTAGCAAGCTTTCTATCGTAAAACCATTAAAGTCATTGACAAACTAGTGAATTCAAGTAGGAATGTCAATGGGGCGGAACGGGACGCATTTGGTAAAATCCCCAAAATTTCAACCCGCCCCGCTCCATTGCCACCCCTAAATTCAAGGGTCGCTATATTGATTGGGTGAAAACAATACAGCTAGCTACTCATGACAAAAATGAGGAAGTCTGACTAACACTTTTTTATTGTCATGGAATAATCTTCCCTCCCAAAAGTTGAGAAATTTACAATTCCCCCCACCCCCACCCCCACCCCCACCCCCACCCCCACGCACACGCAATACTGAAGGCAGATTTGGGGTCGTAACATTCAATCCCAAAGTAATTTGGAATTGGAGTCCAATTTTCGAAGAATGTTAATTCCCAGCAGGAATTGGAGATCTCCTGCCCAACTATTTTGGCGTTATATAAGGCAACAGAAACTAGAAAAGAAAAAGGAGAAATTAAAAACAAAGTATTTCCTCCTCCTACGCAAACACAAGTCAAATACTAATGGAGTCCAAGTTAAGATTAAGAGACTGGACAGGGCTTTCGGATTTGGTACTTTACTTGATTTTTCAAAAGTTGCTTTCCTTCTCCGATTGCTTATGCTTTGGCGCTGTGTGTAAGTCATGGTTTTTCTTCGTATCCAACAATTATGACGCCCTAAAACAACGTGCCAATTCAAATTCCATTGCAGAACTTCCTCTGTAAATGATCTTTAAAGGTCCAGCCCCGGACAGGTCGGCCATGAACACAAGCTTATATAGTGTGACCAAAGGTAAAATAGTTTTGGACCTTGAAATACCATTAAACTATTGGTCTCGTGAATTTGTTAGTTCTTCTCATGGTTGGTTGGTTTTTCAAGGTCCCGCTAGTTTTATCCTTTTCAATCCTTTTACACACGACACAATCAATCTTCCTCCTCTTGAATTTCAAGCCCATAAAGTTATTCTGTCCAAGAATCCCTCAATCAATCCATATGATTATGAGGTCGCGGCTTCCTCGTCCTGGACCGAGGATAGAGTGGCTATCCTAAAACCTAATACAAAAAACTGGATTCCCATTCATGGTATTGTCCGAGGATGCTACGATATGATATACTATGACGAGAGATACTACATTATCACTTATTATGGTAAGGTTTTATCAATAGATAGCACTAGTATGAAATATAAGGAGATTGCACCACCCTCAACTTATAAGGAATTTAAAGAATTTTGTCTCATAAAGACCACGACTAACGAGCTGCTAAGAGTTGAAATACTTCGTCCACATGCTAAGTCAACAAGTGTTAAGATTTGGAAATTGGTTGCAAAACCAACGACGACCCAAGAATCCATGTTTGTCGAGTTGGACAACTTGGGAGATGAAGTCTTGTTCTTGTCTCACCATTCCTCAATTTCCGTTTTGTCTTCCAATTTTTCTGGATGCAAAGCGAATTCTATATTCTATATGTATCGGTATGGCTCGCCGTGTGAGCCTTCGATATCTTGTGTGGACATCATTCACCTTCAAGATGACACCTTCAACACTCATTTTTCATTCAATACGCGAATTCATGATAAGTACCACACAATGCCGGTGGCATTGTGGATCGTTCCTACTCCAATATAAAAGCTAATGTGACTATCTATCTTTCTGAATATTGATGAGAATTCTTGAGAAGTTCTTTTTTGTTTTTCTTTCAAATTTTTATGGTGGATATATTTTAGTATGTTGTTAATGGCACGCTTGTTATCGAGGGACTATCTGATCTTCTCGAGCACATAATAGGTAATTGAAAGATAGTGCTAGCCTATTCATTATGAAAAATCAATGCTCCGTACCAAAATCAAGGTAGAATTGGGATTGTGACTAAATTCAATCCCGAAGCAATTAGGAATGTGATTTCGTATACTTAATGTCCAAATCAAATAACATAAATCTTGTATAAAAATAACATCCAGTTTCGAATCAACACAAGAATTAATAGTCGATAAGCAATAAAATCAAAATCCATACGCGTTCTGTATAAGGCTGCTAGGGAAAAGTTTTTTTTGCTGAAATCTAATTTAGAGAAAATCATATATAGCCACCAACTGAAAGCTTATAACAGTCGGTGGCTATAAAATTATACCCTACATATTATAGCCATAAACTAATTATAACGTCTAGTAATTAAAATTATAAAACACAACACTTCAAATAGAAACCATCGGGCCATATCATTGACCCAACAGCTGAAAAGAAACTCACCGGTGATGTTATTCCCAACGAATATCCTATGTATTTTTAATTCGTTCGTCCTTTACTTTCTATTTCCTATGGTCTCAAAAGCATTTCTGTTTTGACATGTATAAATGTTTTCTTCTAATAAGTCGATAAAAAAACTCGAAGAAGAACTAGAGAAAAATTTTATTTGGTAACTACCAAATTAAAGCACCACCTATTTGTTGATCAGAAATAACTCCAGCAAAAATTAAATAATTTAATTTCATGGAATGATAGGAATATGTGCTATTAGGAAATAATTATAACAGGTCGACAAAATAAATTATTGCAAATGACTAAGTATTGGAAACTACTTAGTTAGTATCTACTCACTAAGTATACTGTATTACAATAATTTTACACGATACACTTATTGAATTGTAGAAGTTTTATGATTGTTCTTTCTTAGGTAACTATGCATAACGTTGAATTATATACAAAATAGACTTTTACTATATAATTTAAATACAATAAACGTCACTATACAAAAAATATATAAAATAGTGTGTCACTATACAAAAAATATATAAAAAATAGACTATTATTATGCAATTTATATACAATAGGCCGTCACTATGCAAAATAGACTGTCATTATATAAAAAAATAATAAATAGACTGTCATTATATAAAATACGTACAAAATATACTATCACTATCTAAGAATATACTAAATAGATTGCCACTACAATTTATATACAATAAACTGTCACTATACAATAGGCTGCCACTATATAAAATAGATTGTTACTACACAAAAAATATACAAAATATACTGTAACTATGCAAAATATACAAAAACAAACTATTATTATACAAAATAGACATTTCGTATATGATTTGCATTACATATTTCATTCAATTCTTAGCTAATACTTATCAGATCCAGAAGTACAAAATACAATTTAAAAAAGGCAAAAAACGGATCCGCTAGGAAGGGTCAAACCTACAACCTTCAGCTTGGAAACAGATGCTCTATCCACTAAGCTACAAGCGCTTGTGTTGTAATGCTCATTCCTTTCGGCTACTATATGCAATATGTTTGGGTCGAAGGGCCATTTTTCTGTAAGTGGGTCAAAACATAGGCTATTAAAATTTTGAGGGGCTATAGAAGGTAGTTTTTTCAATAAACATTACTTTGCCATGATCTTTCCTCATTTTTTGGCATTTTAAGAGCATAAAACAGGAATTCAGAACGATTTCCAATTTTATGTGTTAATGTCCACGTCATTTTTATAAAGTCAAACGACGGGTTCCGAGTCTCCTAAAATTTTATGGACACATGAAAATGACCCAATGAACAATAGTCATTGCTTCATTAGGACCATTCCTTGTTATGGTGTTTTAGGGCTATAAAATAGGAATTCAAAATGATTTTCAATTTTTCGTGTGCGCCATTTTCATACAACCACGATGACGAGCTCCAAATTGCCTAAAATTGTGTGCGTCCGTTAGAATCTACCAAATGAACTATAGTCACATATCTTCACTGTGACCGTTGCTTGTTTTTTGGCATTTTAGGATCAGGAATTCAAAATATCTTCATAAATCTGGACGACAGACTTCGAATTGACCAAAATTTTGAGACCCGTCAGAAACAATCTAATGAATAATACTCATCGCTTCACCATGACTGTTTCTCATTTTTTGGTGGCGTTCAAGACCATAAAATAAGAATTCAAGATGATTTCCAATTGCTAGTGTTCTTCTCCATAAATTCAGTCGAAAATTTGAATGGTTGTATTAATCTTGAAGACTTGTATGGTATATACCTCTTCCTCTTGAACAAATAAAATCTTGACAACTTGCCAAAATTTCTGGTCTTCAACTTTCAAGATTGCATATGTTCTAAAAGAAAATACTATGTAACTTGCTTTTTGAAATACTAATGAATGAGGAAAAATTGTTAAAACTTCAGTACTACTAGTACATGACAAAAGTAAAGCAGTGTAATAAACTAGCTTAACAAGATTCATGATTCACTAAAATGAATTAGTACTAAGTTTGCTAGCCAATGAATCAACAAAATAGTTTACCAAAGTTTCCAGTTCGAATAATTCTGGTTTCTATTTTACATCTCCCAGACCTTGGCTATCTTACATCTCCCAGACCTTGGCTATCATACAAAATTTGTGCACCTGTGGGAATCTGTAACATATTTGAGAAGCAATATTTGTAGCCTTCTCAAGAAAACCTATGATTCCTTGCACTAACTAACTACCCTTGCTTTTAAAAAAATTTCTTTTCGGATTTATCTTTGGTTCATTTACTCGCAACATCTCCAACCAAGTTATATCAAAAGGGTACCAGGAGGAACAAAGGAAAAGCTATAAGTAGATGTTGAGTCCACCGCGAACTCCTTTGAGGGGATGATGAAGACTTGGTAGGACTAGCCGTTGCATTATTAGAGATAGCCTTTTTACCCCTGTGAAATTTAAGAGCAATAAAGAACATCACAATCAAAGGGCAAGAATTATACTAGCATGTATAGTTGAAAAATGATTTAGTTAGATGTACGTACCCAGTGGTTGCGTAGAGACAGTTGTCGTAACCTGCATTGCAAAGAGAGCAGCGGTCAGATGGGAACATCTTGAGGAATTCTGTGAAAAACTCAAACACAAAGAAAATATCTGGCATCCTTTATTCAAGAATACAGAACACGACCAACAAAAGTGACATTTCAAATGTCATATATTTGTTTACTCAGCAGAGGAAACTGATGTGTTTGTCCATCAGCAAATTCATCAACAGCCTTTTTTTTATAAGTGAGTAACCCCCGAGGGCCAGTTGGCGCACAGTTCAAAACTCGCGGATAATAGCCCACCCCTCTACCCTTCTCAACTTTAATATCTCCCACAAGATTTGCACTAGTGACGTGCGCCTAAACCACACATCACGCGATGTGCTTACCACTAGACCAGAGCTCTGAGGCCAAAAATTCATTAACGGACTTAAAACGTCAATTGAAAATTATTAACGTCTCAACTACAAAAAAGGCTCTTTCTTCAATGGCATCATCCAAGTAGCTGCAGAAAATATACTCATTGCTTTTGTACTTCCACAGCATATGTGCTACATTAACAATTGAATTAATATGAGCGTTCCAAAATTTGACGAGCGAACATATAGCAACTTCTGAGATAGGAAAAAAAAAATCCGAATTTTTGACTTTTTTTCTTTGACTAGGAAGATGTAAGATAAGATCATATTTAAGGCGAAGAGATATAATCCTAAAAATTCATAAGCTGTAACACTACCTGCAGTTTAATAGAAAATAGATTTGGGTAAGGAGAGAGAGAGAGTGTGTATATACACGAATGAGATGGATCTTTGTTTACGTACTTGGGTTTTTATTCGTTCTGACGCCAACTCCTCCGAAACTGCAAGCAATGTCAGTAGCTCCATTTTGCTGGTAGTAACTATTGAATGCATAAGATGCATGAGAGGCAATGTTATCAGGCTCAAAGCAAGGTTGGCTAGGTTGTATAGCGGAGCAATCCACATTTCCAGAACCGCAAGCCCAACTCAAGGCATTCTGAAGGTCAGCTTCAGACGCAGAAGATGAAGCGATGCACCACGTTCCATTTGAACTGGTAGCGTTTCCATCCGTATTCACGTCTACAACGCCCTTTCCAGTAAAATCAAGGTTATATACACTTGTCTGGTCCGGGAAAAATAAACCCCAGTTCCTCTCAGATGCTAAACCAGATTTCCTGTTCTCATTGAATAATGAGAAAACATAAGTATCAATTGCCACTCCCGGCTTAGCGGGGGTTCCAGTATTGTTGATAACATGTCGTATCAAATTCGTGTTGTAAGTCTGTGCATTATCTGGAGTTGCGGCCGTCTCTTTTGGAGATCCTTTAGATGGCCAGCCTGTCTCAGTGACCATGATATTAACTGTTTTGAAATTTAGACCCATTAAAGCATAGTTAATAGCATCAAGCTGGGCATCGAACATGTTCGTGTAGAGTAGACCAGTGTTGGAATCAATCACTTCGGAAGATGCCTCGAATAGAGCATAGTCTAAGGACACATTAGTTGAAGAATCTCTATATGCGTAATATGGATATAAGTCGATCATAAAAGGTGACTGATTCTCTGCAAGGAATTCCAACATGGGTTTGAGAAAAAAGGCATGACTACTGTTAAATGCACCTGCGGAAGGAGGGAATGACCGGGATAATACACCTAATGAATGCGTACTAGAGACTTTAATCCTCTTATGAAGACCAGCTTTTCTCAACGCCGTCAACACATTTTGCATTGCAGGTACGACCAGCGCAGATGTACTATTTGGGGCTTCCGTGAGTTCAGCACCAACAGTTATGTAAGTGATTTTTGTGGCTGGATAGTAAGGAAGTATGCTGTTTTTTAACCATGTATTAGCATTGGACTGGAACTGAGCAAACGCCAGCAAGTCTGAGTTTGGAATTCCAATCATAAGCTCAATTCCGGTGTTCGCAAAGGCCTTGAGGACCTGGATATTAGAGTCGTATATCCTTACATATTTAATGTTGTGCAGTTGAATGAGCTGCACAACTTTATCAGGCGTAGGAAGATCATCAGCATTTCGTCCATAGCAAACTCCAACTTTGCTTGCTCTGCAAAT
Source organism: Nicotiana noctiflora (assembly GCA_032618575.1). Lineage (NCBI taxonomy): Eukaryota > Viridiplantae > Streptophyta > Magnoliopsida > Solanales > Solanaceae > Nicotiana > Nicotiana noctiflora. The sequence continues at coordinate 6,151 of JASVEL010007874.1, read as the reverse complement.
GCCTGCTATTTCGTGAAGAATGGTCAGTAGACAGCAAAGGAATATTTAAGCAAAGATGATCAGATCCCATAATTCTGACTCAAAGATTTCAGTTAGTCTCAAAGTTGATACTTTTGCTAACGTCGTTGGTCAAGCATTGGTCATGCAAAGGATAGTGCGAGACCATTCACCTCAGAGAAACAAAAAATACAGCCAAAGAAACACATTGCTTTGATTTGCAATGTGGAACGCAGATAAAAAGAAACAATCAGGCAAATGAATCCATTTGACAATTAATTTATTCATCTTCGCTCTTTAAAGATTGAAACTTGTATACAAATCTAGTGGCACCAACTTCTAAATCTCCTCATGTCAAATTTTAATTTCTGAGTATTAGCAGACAAACATGAAGCGGAAATCTAGGAACCGTCAAAATAAACCCAAGCGAAAGTACCAAATACTAACTACGATTTGTGATCTGTGATCTCCAGAAAAAAGAAAATTAATCACATGAGATTTGATTAACTGTTCCACATTGTCACTTTTCATCACAAACCCAGTGTAATCCCACAAGTGGAGGTCGTGTACACAGACCTTACCTCTACCTCTACCTTATATGAAGGTAGAGAGGCTGGTTCGGACATTGTCACTTTCCATCATGGCACATTATTTAACAACAAATTCAAGATCTTGTTATCATACAAACTCAATCAACACTATCAATAACGTTTAAGTTATATACACATACAATGTGAAAAATCTTCACACCATTTGTGTGATTTGACTTGTTATAGCAGGTTACTAACCATTTAACTTATATTACTAATCAAACAACACTCGTTAGTAATATAAACTGGTCCATATTGTCACTTTCCATCGTCGCACATTATATAATTATCAACAAATCCTTTACACCATCCGTGCGTATAACTAAACACTTATAGTAAAGCTAGAGGAACAGCATTGAAAATACAACCACCACTACTAATTAAAGCCAGCATTACTCAAAGTAGACAAAAACAGTAACAAAACATTAATGCATAAATAATGGATCAATAATTGTTCAGCTAACAGGTACTGTCCTTTTACATATGCTGATAAGTCATGTAGAAGAACTCACCCTCCCACTGTCCCACATACAAAAAGCAGAGGTAATAAAAAAGAAACAAATTAAAAAGAGGGTTAAAAATAGGAGAACCAAAAGAAACATAACACCAGATAAATATAGCTCCTTTGACACATTTATACACAACATAAGCAGGAGCAAAAACATGGTACTAACATTTCAATACACCAAAATTTGCAAAGTTAAATTTCACATTTTTTTAATGAAAAACCCCAAATGAAGCAAGGTATAAGCTGGTCAAAGTTTACTGCAACATTTCATCTTTATACCAGAGAATAGATAAATACAGAAAATGGAGTTACAAAAGAGGGAGGAGGGGTTTGGGTTACTCCCTCCTTCCCACTTATTTGACCGGGCACAAAGCGGGTAAAAATAAGCCATTAATATTTGTCTACAAGCGGAGTCCAGGAGGGCCACGTGTCAGGTAGGGTCCGAACACAATGGTTATTGTATGCAAGATGCTGTTTTTACTGTTCGAATCGGTGTGGCAATCATATCATATAGTAGCAACTTGTAGCAAGTTTAACAGTTACGGCAAGGCGCACTCTCGTTTGTCTAACTATAGTAAAATGAATAATTGAAATTATTTTTAAACATATAAAAATATTATTTTGTAATATATCAAATAAATTAAGACAGATGGAGTAACACTTACTACTAAAGCAACAATGGAAAAATCAATAACATATTTGATATGGAAGCTGAAGAAGAAGTTAATATGAGTGAAATGTAGCATCAAGAACCTAAACAATCACAAAAGAAATGAACTTTTTTAATTCAAGAAATGCAAAAGGGCAAACTTACCAAGAATCAATAAGAGCAGAGAAGTTACAAAAATTATGACTCTAAATCTTCTTATCATTTTACTTCTTCTAAGAAACCAAGCTCTTTCTTCAGTGCTCAGCTCAGAGTTCTTCTTTAGCTCAGTATATAAAAACAAAAATTTGCACTCCTTTATTTTGTAAGTACTCTTTTTTCACAACGGCTCTTTGTAAAGTGTAGTACTTATATTCATTGAGCTCGAGAGGAGTGTTAACACTGCAAAAATTGCAGAGAAAGAGAAATAGAGGACTCTGTATTTTTGTGAATATGTGTCAGCGGATTCAAGAATTATTTATGAAATGGAGTTGAGGGAATTAGCTTCGATTCCGCTGCTTTAAAATAATAAAATAATGTTATACACTGTACAGTAGTATTTGGCATATTGGTATGTCTGTTCCCCACGAAAAGGAAAGTATATTATATAATTATTTAAACGGAAAAGGGCCTAAAATGTCACTATCCTTTTGGTACAATAATGCTCTCATCCATCTATTGAGCCAAATATGTTATTCTGTTAATATTTTTGGCTCACAAATGTCCATTGAGTTAACGGAGGGATATGTGTCATCGTCCTATTAGCCCATTCTAAATATTTTTAATTAATTAAAAAAACTCATTATTCATACCTGAAAAATAATTTTCTAAAGCAATTTTTCTTAAAAAAAAATAATAATTTTACTAAAAACTGAAGAAAAAAAGAATTTTTTTTTCAGTTTTTACAAAAAATAGATTTTTTTTACTAAAACAATGTTTTTGTAAAAATAAAAATAAAATCAAAAAAGCAATTTTCAAAAATAATATTTTTGTAAAAACTGGAAAAAAAAGTAGATTTTTTTTGCTAGAAACTGAAAAAAAGAATCAAGTTTTTAGAAAAATATTTCTTTAAAAACTGGAAAAAGAAATATTTTTAACGAAATTCGGTTTTTAAATAAATATTTTTCTTAAAGCTGGATTTTTTTAAATTGATTAAGTGTGACGCTTATTATGAAATAGTTAAAAATTAAACGCCGGTGCTGATGCGTTTGTACGTCAGATCATATTTTTCAAAAAAATATTTTCACAGAATAAATTATTTTTTGAAAAATAAAAAAAGTTCATGATAACGTTCTTTAATTTATTACTTGGTTTGTGAGTAAAAAATAATTTGTAGAAAAATATTTCCTTAAACCGATGATACAGTTAGCAAAAAAAGAGTGTTTGTATGAGATTTTTGAGTATTAAAATTTTTTGTACTGATATAGTCTAACTGTAATAGAAATAATGATAAAAAATCAAGAATCAAAATATTGTAAAGGGAACTTTTATAATCAAGTAAGAGAATTCATTTTTCGTAGATGCCAACCAAATATAAAAACTTTTTATACAAAAACTCTTTCCCTTTACAAAGTTCATGAAAACTGGAAAAAGAAATATTTTTAAAGTAATCCAGTTTTTTAAAGAAATATTTTTCTAAAAACTGGTGTCTTTTTGTTGATTTTTTCATTTTTTAGCAAAACAAATCTTTTTTTTTGTAAAAACTGAAAAATTTCTTCAATTTTTAGTAAAAAAATGTTTTAGAAAAATTACTTTGGAAATTTATTTTTCGAGTATGAATAATGAGTCTTTTTAATTAATTAAGAAATATTTAGAATGGGCTAATAGGACGATGACATGTGTCTCTCCGTTAACTCAAAGAGTATTTGTCAGCCAAAAACATTAACGGAAGGGCATATTTGGCCCAATAGGTGGATGGAGGACATTATTGTACCAAAACGAATAGTCCAAGGGTGAGTCGGGGTGAATTAGGGTTGGTCTTAGATGACTTGCAGTTTATGGAGGACTCACACTATTCTTGTGGTTTGTCTTAGCCTCGGGCCTTAGTATATGGTTACTGTTATTGCATGTTATTCATCTTTCGGTGTTTATATTTCTGTTATTATTACGATTTTCACTGGAGTTACTAATGGATTTTTCTACTCTTGTTTTTTTTTTTTACTTTACTTTCGTCTTTCTGAGCCGAGGGTCTATCGGAAACAGCCTCTCTGCCCCTATCGAGGCAGGGATAAGGTCTGCGTACATATTACCCTCCTCAGAGCCCACTCTGTGTAATTTATTGGATAGTTATTATTATTGTTGTTAAATAAAAATCAACTATGTACTACTCCTACTTATGTATTAAGAAAAGGAATCTGTAAGTATATAAGTGTATTTAGTTTGCGTCTCACTGTATTTTCTAAAAGCTTAAATGGTAATTCTACATTGCAGAACTTTTAGCATATTGGATCCACTTTCTACTTTGGGTATATTGAACTTATAGTCTTAAAACTATAAGGATTTTACGCTAAAAACTTTAAACGTTGAATTCATAATCTGGCTCTGACTTTGGATGCAAATTTAAGCGTGGAACTAGGCTTTTTACCAAAGGGGTTCGAAATAGAAGGAAAAAAAACATAAAAAAAAGTTAAAGGGATTAAAAGTTTCGTACAACAACAACAACAACTATTATTACTACTACCCAATTTATTCCCACAAAGTGAGATTTGGGGAGGGTAATACATACATAGGCCTTACCTCTACCCGAAAGGACAGAGATGTTATTTCCAATATACCATCGGCTCAAGAGAAAGGAAAGAGAAAGAGGGGGAGAAAGAAAAGGAAAAACAAAAGAGTATTAGTGACTCCAGCAGAAATCGCATAAACAGTTAAATATACATAAAACCATAAATTAAAAGGCATGCAATAACATCTACCAGTAACTACCATAGGGAGCACGATACAGAACGCAAATCCCACCTAGCCCCGGGAAAGAAGTACAAAAAGCTCTAGAAGCCCCTATCCTACAACCCTAATACTAGACCTCCAGACTTTCCTATCGATGGTCATATCCTCGAAAATCTGCATTATTGTCATGTCCTGCCTAATCACCTCCCCCCAAAACTTCTTAGGCCTCCATCTGCCTCGCCTCGTGCCAACCACTGCCACCAGCTCACAACTCTTCATCGGGGCATCAGCACATGCCCGAACCACCTGAGCCTCGCTTCCCGCATCTTCTTATCCACTGGGGTCATACTCACCTTCTCCCGAATAACTTCATTCTTAATCTTATCTAACCTGGTGTGCCCGCACATCCACCTGAGCATCCTCATCTCCGTAACCTTCACTCTCTAAACATGAGAGTTCTTAACCGGCCATCACTCCGCCCTATACAATATGGCATGTCTAACCACAGCTCTATAAAAATTTCCCTTGAGTTTCGATGGTACTTACTTATCACATAAAACTCCTTATGCAAGCCTCCATTTCGACCACCCCGCCCCTATACGGTGGGTGAGATCCTCGTCGATCTCTATGTCCCCCTGAATCACTGACCCAAGATATTTGAAATTGTTCTTCTTGGGGATGACCTGGGCTCCAAGCTTCACATCCCTGCCTATTTTGCTCGACTCGACGCTAAACTTGCACTCCAAGTATTCTATCTTAGACCTGCTTAATTTGAAACCCTTAGACTCGAGAGTCTGTCTCCAGACCTCCAACCTCTCGTTAACACCGACACTCGTCTCGTCTATTAGGACTATGTCATCAGCAAATATCATACACCAAGGCACATCCCCTTGAATATGGCGTGTCAATGCATCCATCACCAAGGCAAATAAGAAAGGGCTAAGGGTTGATCCTTGATGAAGCACATATCCACCGGGAAGTGATCTGAGTCGCCACCCACCGTCCTAACCTTACACTTCGCTCCATCATACATGTCCTTAATCGATCTGATGTAGGCTTCCGGCACGCTCTTCGCCTCCAGGCACCTCCATAACACCTTCCTTGGGACCTTGTCATAAGCCTTCTCCAAGTCAATAAACACCATGTGTAGGTCCTTCTTTTTATCCCTGAACTGTTCCACCAATCTCCTGACAAGGTGGATAGCTTCTATAGTGGAGCAGACCGTCATGAAACCGAACTAGTTCACAGATACGGACGTCATCTCCCTCACCCTCACCTCAACCACCCGCTCCCAGACTTTCATGGTGTGACTTAGTAATTTGATGCCCTTATAGTTGTTACAACACTGGATATCCCCTTTGTTCTTATACAGGGGCACGACTGTACTCTACCTCCATTCCGCCGGCATCCTCTTAGTCCTGAAGATTACATTGAACAACCTAGTCAACCACTCCACACATGTCCTATCCACGTCTTTCCAGAACTCCACCGGGATCTCGTTTGGCACGGTCACTCGACCTCTAT